>BQNB010044177.1:3617-45041 GCA_026074375.1 Tanacetum coccineum | reverse complement strand
ATCATAAGAAACTCCACTTCGAGTGGTGATGGCTTTCATATCACCTCTCGGGTTAACAATGGTGTTGCTAGGAAGAGAACCCGAGCTCGAAGTAGAGGCGGAATTGCCATTCATGAATTTGGTAAGCATCTTCGTTAAATTGGTCATTTGGTTTAGCATGTTTTGGTTTCGGTCTTGCATATTTTTCATAACCGCATCATTAGCCTTGATGTAGTTTTGAAAGTCATCCTTTGACACACCTTGTGTTTGAGGAGCCGGAGCTTGGTAAGCTGGGGGTTGATAAATTAGACCTTGGTTGTAATTATTTCCCCTATTTTGATTGTAACGGTTTTGATTATTTCTTTGATTGTTTTGATTGTTTTGAACGGGAGGAAAACCGGGAGGTCGAATTTGATTTGCAACCATCGAAGGACGGTAACCGGTATTTCCTTGGTTGTAGTTAACCGCGACGGCTTGTGAAACGTATTCTTGAATATTGTCACGATAAATGTTGCCATCAGTGGAGGGACAATTATGGTAAGAATGAGCACCACCGTAAGTTACACAACTTTCCTCGGCCGCTTTTACGGTAGCGGGAGCTTGGGATTGGTTTTTCTTATTAAGAAGCAAGGCTTCTCATCCATTATCTTAAATTCGGCAACATTGGGTGAAACACCGGGGTAGAAGAGCACGAGTACTTCACTTTGTTTCATGAATAACGAACTTTGGATTTGCTCTCGATGATGGCTAAGCAATCTTGAGGCATTTTGTCTAAAAAATTACCACCTGCGGCGGAATTCAATGAATCTTGATCATTAGAGTTCAAAGCATTATAGAAAGTATTGAGTTGATGTAATTCCGAGAAACCATGATGTGGGCATGCACGAAGGAGATCCTTGAATCGGTCCCATGCTTACTAACAAAGATTCATCAAAACGTGTTCGGAAAATTGGTGATTTCATTTCGAAGGTTTGTTGTTTTGGAGGGAGGGAAAAATTGGTTGATAAATTTTGAAACAAGATCATCCCAAGTAAAAATTGATCGAGGAGGTTCTTTTTTGAGCTAAATCCGGGCGGCCCCCTCGAGGGGAAATGGAAAAATCATAAGCTTAATCGACGTATTCGGAACGTTTGGAAACTTCAACGTAGAAGTGATCTTGTTGAAATATCAAATGTGAGCATGAGGATCTTCTTTATCAAGTCCGCAAAATGATTTATTTTGCACAAGAGTGAGCAAACCATGCTTAAGCTCAAAGTTGTCCGCGGTGATCGTGCGAACAACGATTACATCCCCCTAACCCTCGGTGCGTGCTTGGAGCAATTGCGCCATAGTACGTTGATCGGCCATCGTAACTATGGGAGGAGCTTGATTTTCAATAGGTTCTTCAAGATTAAATGGTTCAATATTCGGTGGGACTTGTTGTTAAGGACGGTTACGGGTTTCAGAACGAGTGCGCATGTACTAATTATGAATAAAACACAATATTTTTGGTAATCGGAAGTAAAAAGTCCACGGTAGCTCTTTAAATTACGCACAAGAGAGCGAAAAGAATTAGCACGCCGAAGCGATTTAAAAGCGTGCTTCCTTTTGGGCGATGTTCCTTGGATCAAGCCCTCCTTATACCCCCTTATAGTTTGTAATTCAAAGGTGACGCCTTTATAACGATAACAACACAGATTTGTTTTGGTTGGTTTTTCAATTTTTTTTTGGTATTCAAATACCTTTAGAAAGTATTTTATAAATGAATTTTGTTCGCTTTTATATAATGAAAAAGAAAATCAATAAAATAAAAAATTTTTGTATTTTTTTGTATTTTATATATTCACAAAATAAGAAATAAACTTCACGAAGAAGGTTCTTCAAACACTAGTCTTCAAACGTACACAATAATCGTATCACAACCTCCCCGGCAGCGGCGCCAAAAATTGACACGTATAAAATTAATCACCTTTTACTATATAATATATATATATATATATATATATATATATAATAAATATAAATATATAATAATAAGAGGATAATTAAAATTATCAATCAATAAAATTCCAAGAGGCTTTTTTTAAAGGATAATCACTTTTGACCAAAACAAAACCCTAAAAAACCTTCCCGGGTCGTGTCCCGGCGAGGTGTGAATGGAAATCGAGGTTACGTTTGTTAAACAATGCTTGAATATCACAAATTGGAGTTGGATTTCTATTTCTACTAATAATATGCTAAAATAAACAAATGCAAACTAAAACAGAAGCAATTAAGTCTAAAACACTAAAAACGATAACGGGGATTCAATCACGTTCTTTAAAAAACTAAATACTAAAATTTTAACCCTACAAAAACAAATTTAATTTTTAGTAGTCCTAAATGATAAAGGAAAATTTTCTAAAAAAGAATTATATTTTTTTGACTTTTATATTTTTTATTATGAATTAAATACATTTTTAATCTAAAAAATTAATTAAAAAAACTAAACTAAATGGGAAAATTCTAGAAAAATGCAGGAAAATACTTTAAGCTATATAGAATATAAGAAAAATAAGAATTTTGAAAAACAACTTATAAATAAGCTGGAAATAAGCTACAAAGGGCTGATAAGCAAAAAGGACTAAAAGGACTTAAGTAATTAATTGTACAAATATAAACCAGATGGCCCTGCTGGTGCTAATGGTTCAGAGAGTGTGGTTTTAAATGCTTTGGGAGTGCAAAAGGGAGTTCACAGGTTCGACTCCTGTTACCTCTCTTTTTTATAAACCATTTTTTTAATTTTCTTTTTAAAACTTTTATAGAATAAGCAAACACAAGCAACTTTAACAAAAGAAGTTTTTACACAACTTAAAAATAAGCCAGGAGTAAGCTGAAAAAGGGGTGACAGAATTGACTGAAAATGAACAAGTATGACAGGTTTTTCAAAACTTTTGCATAACATGAAGTGGACCATAAACCTTTGAGACCAGATGATAATATGACTTAAGAGAGCAAAATAAACATGAAAACATGAACTTAAAAGATTTCTAAGGCAAGAATTAAAATAAGCACAATAAGAACTTTTTAATAACACAAATTCATAACATACCTACATAAAACCTTAAAACTTGTTTTTAAACTTAAACTGAATACTAAAAATAGATAAGGAGAGCCTCTATAATTTGTAATCAAATCTTCCAAATAGTCAAATGTGTAAAACGGTACCTTAATAATGTGTAGTATTGTTCTTTGCCGAAAAACACCCTTTAAACATATATATTCATATTTTGAGCTTGATAACTTGTGATTTAGCAACTAAAACCTCAAAGCACCTATATAATTTTTAGCACTAAATACACAAACCCAGATGAACAAATTTTAACAACTAATAAGCCAAAATAACAAGATTAACAACCTATGCTACTTTATAAGCTATTAAGACAGATTTTTGCCAGAAAAAAAAAAACTTAAAACAACATGATTAAACTACAAACTAGCATTAAAAACATGATCAACCACAATAATAAACATATACAGAAGACATAATTCAATAATAACACAGTAAGAGCCAACAATAAGCAGATTCAACTTTTTTAAATCTAAAAATACTTTAGAGAACTTACAAAAGGTCCAAGTTTTTGTTAATGATTTGCAAGCAGTCAAATCAAGCATAAACAAACCTATAGTCTTATCCACATAAGCACTAACCCATGTTCATCCATTATACAACCATCTCCAAGTGAGTTTGACAGATTCTTTAGATGATTTGATGTAAATAAGTAACTCAAAACACTATGAACTAAATATGTATAAGTTCATAAAACTTAAGTGAACAGCTTATAACAAGTACAAATGAGCTTATAAGATCTTATAAAACACTTTTGATAACTTTTGAACACAAATTTAAGGAAAACATATTTTAAGCTAAAACTTAAAAGTTCATTAATTCATAAAAGAAGTTACAAGACTTTGAAAATAAGCTAAACTATTAATACAATAAGCTGAAAAACTACTAAAAACTAGATATCCCCAAAGGCTTACAAAGTGCCTTATTTATACTAAAATCTTCAAAGTCTTGGGGTCTTCATATGTGTTTTCTGTGTAAGGAGAAACGAGGGTGTGTTTCTTATGTGAGCAGCTACAAAGCTTCCTTCTCAGCCATTAATCTTGAGTGTTCTCCAAGGGGTCTGATCTCAACCCTTGATTTATGTGGTTCATGCTTCCTTTGACCGAATGAGATTGTGTGGGAATTGCCAAGGTGGAATTGGCTTCTTATGAGTGGGGCAAAAGTTTGAGAGTGATGGGTTTGTTTGATGGTGCAGTTGTCGAGGTAAGGGGGATGATGAATAGTAACATTTGGGCGGGAAAGGTTTAAGGGTCTGTTGGTTTTGATATAAAGGATTTAGCGGCATATTGCCCTGTTTTTGTTAAGTGTTTGCATCGTTAGTCCTTTTGGACTAACAATGTTAGTCCCTAAGGACTAACAATGTAAGGGGCAAGGGACTTATGGTTATAGGTTAACGGGCTTATGTTTAGGCTTAGTTTGGGTCCGGGTTTATATAAAAGGATTTTGGCTTTTGAATCATTAAATAACAATATTTGCTGATTCGGTCCCATTAAGTGGGATACGATTTGGCCATAAAAGTTTCTTCATTTCGTCTTCGGCTTGACTTGTTGACCTTTTTGGGGATGACTTTGACTTTGACTTTAAATGCTTTCCATTCCGTGCTCGGATTTTTGTCTGTTTTGGCTGATTTTTGTCCTTTTTTCTGAGATATATGTTTACCTGCATAATACAAATCAAAAAAACACACAAAATACAATGAGTAATTCTTGTTATGTTTTTAGTCTTTTAAGCCACGTTTTCCCTCAGTTAAATGGTATGTGTAATTAAGTCACATATCCAACCCATTTTTATAATTATGCAAAGAATTCTTTCTTATCGTTTGGTATTTGAGAATTAACCGTAATTATGAGTACTTGGTGAAGGATTAAGCTAAAAGTGGCAGCAAATCTGGAGCTTAAACTTAAAACAAAAAATATAAAAAACTAATTCTAAACATCCAATACGCCGAATCCATCAAGGAAGATACGGCTATCTGTCCTGCCCGTCACTAAAGACCATAATAGGAACAAGAATCTATACGCTGTATTAATCCAGAAGAAGTTTATACACCGTATTCAAGATATAGTAATAAAATATTCTGGAAGACAAAAACTTGATTTGAGAAGTAACACGCCCTAGACCCTTATTCCGCTGCGACCTAATTTGGGGGTGTTACATTAGAATACGGTGTTGCAGCCTCATTCTAGTGAAGTTAGATTCATTAACCACAAGCTCATACTCAAGCCTTCAAAGTCAATCATTCAACGTCAAGATAGTTTATTCTAAACTTCCCCACCATCAAAGAGCCTCAAAGTCAAATAAAGAATCGTCAATCGGGGAAGATTGTTAAACTTATGATCATTTAGGTCAAACAAGAATGTAACAAGTATGAGCATGTTGGTCAAGGGCACATGATGATCAAGGAAGTCAAATCAAGATGATTCAAGTCAAGGAGATGATGCAAGATAAAGATCTCAAGAACCTAAACTCAAAAGATAAAGGCTCAAGATCAAGATCACAAAACATGAATGAACAAAGCCATTACAAACAAGAAAAGACCAAGAAAAGACCAAAAGAAGGCAAAGCTCAAACGGCATATCATCAAAGTTGGGGAGATCAAAGAAGACCTCAACATTGGGGGAGATTATTAGCCTTGATTTTATTAAGTCAAACAAGAATGTCATCGGTCTTATTAAGTCAATTAGATCTTGTAATGTAATAGGCTAGTTAGGTATTGATGGGCTTAGAATGTAAACTAATATTGTCCATGTTTAGGTTTAAAACCCAAGTTAAACCAAGCCCGGCTCATTCAGAAAGCCCAAGAGCCAAGTAAATGGCTAAGGGTATAAAAGAAACCCTCTCCACATATGGAGAGGGTGTTGGTCATCCATATGTGTATGTAAACATATGTGTAACCTCCCACCTCACTTTCTCTTTCTAAATCTAATATTCCAAGTTTCATTTTCCTCCTTTCTTTTCTTCTTTTTATTTTTGACATATTAAGCTTATTTTGGTTTGCTTATTGTTGTATTTGGATATATATATATTGGGAAAACACCCCTTATCGGGGATCACTCTCTCACTTCCCAACCAGTATGCCTCAAATCTGCCCTCTGCCATCTCCTCGGCAGTATGCAAACATAGGGCTAGAATAAATTATGTCCAAGTCATACTACGTCTAGCTCCTCCTAACTGAAAACATAAAGTATCAGTGACATCTAACCACATCTCACTGCCGATCATGCAAGTGCTAAAGAACTCGAGTAAAATCTCATGAACTAAAGGCGCACGGATCTCAAACAACCTCCTCCAAGTGTGACTCACAAATACCTCCTGCCCATCGTCCCTAGTATATACCATCCTCAACCTCTCGGCCAAATCCTGTCTCATATCAGGAGTCAATCCCTCAAAATCTAGTATATGCACTCGGTTAACCTGCCTCCCGAATATCGTCTCAAGCCTCTGCTCAAAATCGTGTACTATCTCCTCGGTGTATCCGTTCACCTAATAACGAAGCCATAAGTATCTCTGATCACGAGGTGGTAGAGGTGCCATATCTATAAAATCAACCAGATTAGTTTAAAGATTTCAAACATTATGTTCTAAGAATGGATACAGCTTATTTAAAAATGGATACGACATATGGAGATTCGTTTAATCAATACGCCGTATGGAGATTTGTTAATACGGCGTATGGGCTCTAAAACGTAGGATCTTTATTTGATCAATACGCCGTAATCATTTTTTTGAATACGTCGTATAGATGTTTTAAAATTGGGTATTTTGAGTCAATACGCCGTATCCATTTTAGTGGATACGTCGTATTGCTCTGCAGTTTAAAAATGAGAAGGGGTTTCCCCTTCTACCCATTTTGACCCATTCATAATTCTTAAAAACTTATTACTCATGGCATGGGAAAAAGATGGTCTAAATAAGCCTAGATTAATTAGGTATAAGCTCTCAAAAACCAACATCAAATTCCTAACCCTAACCTTAGCTTTTATTCAAAAATCAAAAATCAAAAAGGAAAAAGAGAGAGCATACTATCGTGCGATTGTTACTGAGAAGAGAATGAATCAAATACAATGATCTCAAGAATTTTTGTGGTTAAAATCTTTGTATGAGAGTGAAAAATGTGTGTAAAAAGCTCAATCTGGCGTATCAGTTGGGTTTTTATACCCAGTCTCGATACGCCGTATTGGTGTTTGTTTAATACGCCGTATTGGGCGAATTTTGTTAACTTGGTCAACTTAAGTTAAAACAGTGGATACGCCGTATAGGTGTTTACTTAATACGCCGTATCTGTTCTTGGAGACCAATTTTCTCTAAATTTAACAAAGTAAAGAAAACGTACCTTGGCCTCCACAACATTCTTGTGTAAACGCAATCCTTATAATACCGTTTAGGGTCGAACGGGATGCCAAACGGCACATATAAATTCTTAATAAGATTTAATAGCATCCCGTTGACAAGATAATTCCAAGTTACAATATTAACCTTTAATTCCATGATACAACTTTCCACATTGAAAATTTTATTGATTTTATCGTTACTTGCTTCCATAAATTTCTTCTGTCCTTGTGTATTTACATTACCTCCCAAAGACTGTATTATATCAATATTATCATCATTATCCTTACCCGACTTTAGATCATCGGGATGAATTGTGTTGAAAGGGAATAGATCATTAAAGTATAAAACATTTTGTTCCATTTCATCATATTCGGACAATGATGTTTCATCTTTCAAATCAAATTCATTGCTATGTTGAGGGTATAAAGTGGCTTCAGTTAAGAAATCTGATTTAGACGTTAGAGCATCATTGTAAAAATGGCTAGAATATCATTCTCAAAATCTTTAAAGAAGTCTAAATCATCAAAACAACTTACCCTTGGCTCGGGTGATGGAAACAAAGGCATATCGACTTTTTCATTATCATTATCCGAATCCGTTTTAAAATCATTGACATAAATTATTTTATAAGAAAACGTGTTTTTGTCAAAAATCACCGTGTAATCTTCATCGTTGAATTCGTCAAACGATATTCTAAAGTCAATTTCATTGTTGTTAAGAGAACTTATCGTGGTTCACAAAAGAGTGTTTTTTCAGATGATAACTCGTCATTAAAGACTATAGCTGGGAATTCGGTTTCAACGGATCTAAGGTCGTGAATGTCTTCATCATACCAGATATTACCGTACTTAGCAGTTTCCCAGTTATACACCTTACCATGCCGATGAGCTTTTTCTTCTTCAAGCCTGATGTATTCTTCCATAGTGATGTTTGGGTTGTCCATCCTGTAAAAAACTTGCTAGGAAAGAAAACCGTCAAATAACTTATACGTCGTATTCAGTGAACTGAATACGCTGTACCACATAAACACAATGAGCAAACAAACAGGAATATAAACTATTCTAAACTACACTAATCCTAAGGGTTAGACCTAATCTAATGTTAAAAACCAAAATATCAAATAAAAAATCAAGATTAAATTTTCACTCCCCGACAGCGGCGCCAAAAACTTGATGTGTCGTTGTGTGGTTGTAATTTTATGATTTCATGTTTTAAATTTATATTTTGCCGACTTAACCAAAAACAACACTTTAATGGGCAGTGTACCCGATCAGTGGTAGTTTCGTGGTAAGTAGGGTGTCGATCACTAAGAGCGAGAAACAATCTTTCAATTTATTAATATTTTAGTTAGCTATACTAAGTTAATTCTATTCTATGTTAAACCTATATTAATCCTAAATCTAACGGATAAGGGGGTTGTCAGCCTGAGAGACTGGCACAGGTTTTGTGGTGACTAAAATCAACTTAAGACACCAAAACACACGCAAGCAAATTAACAGATATAAAAGAGCGGTCTAGCAAAATATAAGAAAACTGTATTAACTATTTTTAATCTAATCAGAATGTTGGTTTGTTTATTTAGTTCAATGATTACTTATCTCGAGGCGGCATATCATTTTTAAAATTAAGGCGGTACTTCTTCCTTAAACCTAGATACGTAGAATTCTGTCACAAATAAACGCATCCGCATAAAGCATCCTTATTTATTGTTTATAATCTATCTTAGGGATTAAAGCAATGGTGATCTTGTTAAACCCTAGCTCATAGAGACTTTACCCACTTACTGCTTAATGGCAATTCATACACTTGTAGTCTACTAACCAAGTCCTTACCAATTAATTGAGAACGTACTCGTTGATCCCTAGGGTCACCTGCCGGTCCAACTAAGCTCCTAATTTAAAGGCAAAGATAGGTCATTATTTGTGATCCTATTGGTCTAGATGTATAAATCACTATATAGAGAGCCATCCCGGCATCTAAATTACTTGATCCATATCACTAGATCCACTTGAATGATGGGTCGCATACAAAAGCATGTAAACAAGTGTAAACTGGTAAACATAAACATGCAATCAACGATAAATTAAGCAATCGAGATAAAACAACCTAAACATTCAGATCATCATAATAATGGCTAATACCCGAAGGTATTAGCCTTCAAACGTCATAATCAATACAAGAGTAATAATTTAGCCAAGGTAAACTAACCGAGTTAACAAATGATACAAAAAACTAAACGATTACAAGAGTATAGGAGATTACAAGTTGTTTCCTAAGGAATTAATTACGTTGCAAGACCTCTTCTGCTCTTCTTCTCCTCTGAAAATTGACTTTTATGGTTTAGGTGTCAAAAATATGATTTAGCACCCTCAAAACTCGTTTTTGAGTTTTCTATTTATAAGGTTTGGAAAAAGGTCAATACGGCGTATCAAAAGGCTTCGATACGGCGTATTTCTTGGAGTAGGGACCACGTTCGATATCTTCCAGAATAGTTTATTTCCATAGCTTGAATACGGCGTATTGGTCTTCCCTGGATATGGGGTATTGATCTTGTTTTCTTCGTGGTCTTTTGTGAAGTGCAAGCACAAATACGCCGTATCTTCCTTAATGGATACGGCGTATTGGTTGTCAGAACAGTAAACTTCAAATGTCTTCGTTTAAGCTCCAGAATGCGTGCCTTTTTGCTAATCTTCACCAAGTACTCCATAATTACTGCATTTCTAAAATACAAACGATTAAGTAACAATTCTTTGCAATAATTATATAAAATGGGTTATTTTCATGGGATAAATGATGCAATAAAAGTGACGTTATTTGATGTCTTCAAAGTAGAAATTTAGAAGTAAATGAATATACGATAAACCATTATTTGAATATGTTTCGACCGTTTTCCCGGTAACCCCAAGTTACCCAAATTTAGCGTTTAAAGTATAAATATTTACATGATTTAAAGACACCAACTGAATAGTAGGAGTTTTTTATTTTATAAAATTATAAAATATATTTTTCGTCTTTTAGTCGGTTTATTAAAATAATAATATTTTATTATTTCGTCTTTTTGTCAAATTTTTTGAAAAATAAGTTTTGGCGGAATATTTTCTAAGTACAGTATTTTTATAAAATTTTTGCATGACCCGTTTGTTTATAAAACGTTTTCCTGGGTTTCAAACCTTATTTTCAAACACTTCCCCAAATCTACTAATTTCTGACAAAGTGCCAAAAATCACAAAATTGACGTTTTATCAAAACACGCTTTCTGACGACTATTTTAACCCTTTTAATAACTATAAGTCCAAATCAATCAAAAATCCATTTAAAACGCTTGAAATCACAAGTTTTTCACTTATTGGACCTTAAAGCCCAATAGTTGTCCAAAAACCATATATTTTAGTTCTTAGTCCATATTTAGCCCAATATCCATATAACGAAAAGTTCAATAATATTAATAACCCAATATATCGATTAAATAAGCACTACGAATAAATAAAAAATAAACCGACCGAAAAGCCCCAAAATAAGCCAAAGCTTATTGGGCCTATGTTTTGGGTCGTGGCCTATATAGGACCAAACAAGCACTTCCAAAAATATACCAAGTCCGAAATCGAACAACGAGTTAAATAATATTCAAAATAAGTATTTCTAGCATCCAAATAAGCAAACTAATAAGCCATGAAAATAAGCCGAACCACAAAAAGCGCCACAATAAGTCGCAACTTATTGGGCCTTTTTGGGCTGTGGGTTTTATAAGCCCAAAACCAAATATATAGTTTTACAAATAAGCTAATAAGCTACTTAGTACTTTTAGTCCTCGAAATAGGCAATCAAAATAAGATATATAAATATAACAAAAGTAGGTAAATAATCAAAATCGCTTTCCTTGTGTTCCTCTTGTGTTCGAAACCAAATAAGCCCACGAATAAGCTATAATAAGCTTTACGAAAGCTTATTTTCAAGCTAAATAAGAAATAAGCTATATAGTATATAAATGTTATTCAACCATCATAACCATAATATTAAAATGGTCTTTTCTTGCTTTCCTTTCCCCTAGTTCAAACCATACAAACACCCTTAGTATTTATTTTGTAACTTTTAATCTTTTATTTTTAGAAAATACCTTGTACAACTAACATCTATGCATTAATAGGTATTCAAAATTACAAAAATATTTAAAAGAATGTTGACTTACAAAGAGGGTTTCAAAATGAGATTAGAGCTTAACCACAACCCAAACGTTGTTTTAATGTACCCAAACACTAACGAAACCAACCCAAATGAACTCAATTCTTCATGTTATTGATCAAAATAAAAAAAAGTATTATTTGTGTGTGTGAGGGTGTTCGGACACAACAAGAAGAGAGAAGGAAAGAAACATGATTTTTAGTGTGTGTGAAATTTGAGACAAGTGCGTGTTTTTGAAAAGATATAAGACAAATAGATTTGTACATGCATGAGACTAGGTCCCTAAAAGGGTGCTGTGGAAACTAGAAAGGGGGTTAAATAGTTTTTACCATTTTCAAATTAAAACTTAGATTTTCAACTTATGTAAATTCAAGAGATATACACAAGTGTATATGATAGCGATGCAATAAGTAAATAAACAATCTACAAAGTATGAGCAAGTAAAGATAAGAAAGATCAAACCAATGACACAATGATTTATAGTGGTTCGACTACGAAGCTCCTCTTCGCCCTACTCCACTCCCTAAGTACCCAACTTGAGAGTTATCTTCACTATGTCAACAAGCTCCCTTTAGGCGAAGAAAACCGTACAGGTTGCTTACACTTTTTCTGGTACTAAGCTAAAAACTAAATTCTACTTTGAGATAGAGCCAATCTAACAAACTATGTATTTTGTGGCCTAAATACTAACCTATCATACACATATGATACACACAACATATAACACAAGATATATAAGATGCATGATTATCACAAACGTGATGACACAACTAAACTAAGACACTTAAAGCTTGACGTCTCATGAGTGTTACTTCATTAAAGAGTGGAAAGAGTTGATCCACTGTAATGGATTAATGTAACAAGTAATAATGATCAAAGAATATATAAAAGAAAAATATGTGAGTAAAAAATATTTGACAAGATTGATTAAAATAAAAGCTTAAGGTTGGTATTTATAGGCAACCATTTGAAATTCAATCTGTCCCAGGTAAATGATTCACGCGACTCACGAATCTCCCAAACCCTTGATCCGTCCTGTGTATCTTGGTGGACTCATGGGGGAGTTGGGACAACATTTAACATTTTTATGATTTAACCCCAAATCTATACAAATATTATTTTCTAACTTATTAAAATGTAGTTTAATAGATTCTTCAAGAAACAAAATAAATCTTATTCATGAAAAGGAAAGATTTTTCTAATTGGAAAGATTTGGAAGACTGTATCCACTTAAGGTTAATCTTATTTTGTCTTACATGATTAAATTATAACTACTTATAATTAAAATCATATGTTAACTTAAATCATTTGATTAGAAAAGGTTTATGCAAATGATAATATTTTTCTTTGATCATTAACTATGTTTAATAATGTCATATTTATACCTTAAGTGATTTGTCGTCGTCAAGTAACTTACGACTAAATAACTTATTTACCTAGTATGACATTATATTTGTTATTATCAAAACATGAAGATCATTAAATATAAATATCATTTTTGCACGAATATTTGTATTAACAATCTCCCCTATTTTTAGATGAGTTTATATTTCTTCTCCCCCTTTTTGTCAAAGCAAAAAGTGTTGTAGAGGTCTTCCTTGCATGTCTTGATTTGACGAATGCTAAGTGACTTGGTAACGAATGCAAAGTAAAAATAAAGACTAAATTGCAAGTGCTCCCCCTTGGTGGATGCTCCCCCTTGTTTGTGGCACCAGGGAATCGAGCTATGGATGCGTTGCTACAAAACAAAGTTAGTAGACAAGCAAATATATATATGACAATCACAAATGTACACATATACATTTTACACAATGAACATCTATCATTAACACAACAAATGAAAATAATGTTAAATCTATTATAAGGGATAAAACCTAAAATTTGGCATTAAAGCCATTACATGATAAGCGTAAACTAGAAAATTAAAGAAAACAATTAAAAATCCTAAATCTTGGGATAGCTAGCATTTTCCCATATAATCCGAGGGGTGAGGTGAGATGGTTATGCGGCTAATGCAGAAAGTAAGGTGGGTGTGATGAAGAGCCGAGGTGGTGTCGAATGTATGAGAACATGTAGTTGACACGGTTTGTGAGCATTTGGATTCCATGCCTTGTGGTGCTACAACATTGACAAAACATGTTGTGGAGGTGAGGCATGTCGTTTGGATGAACAAAATCCAAGATGTTTAGAGGATTGGGAAAATCTTGATTTCCAAGATTTGGTGTAAGATGGTGAATGTTTTTTACATTGGAGAAGCATGTTTTTGGAGGCAGAGGGTGTGAGTTGTTTAAAATGTTAACAAACAAAGGTTGGTATTAATGGCAATGGTTAAATCCGGGTGGTGGATTTTGGAAAACTCAGAGGTGGTAGAGGAGACGCTTGGATGGTGGAGAGAAGATTAGAAGGGCTGCGGTGGCCAATATCGAAGTTTTAGCATCGGGATCATTGTGGTGACATATGAGGTGGAGAAGTTCATGAGGTTTCTAGGTTTAACGAATGACAAAACGAAGTTTAGGTGGTGGTGGCAAACGTGAGTTGGTTCAAAGACACACTTGGTGATGATGGAAGAGGTGATAGTGTGTACTTTACTAGAGAAGAATATTATCGACGGAGCTTGAAGTGGTGAAAGGGATTTCTTTTTAGGAGGAGGTGAAGGAGTACACGTCATTTGGAAAGTTCTCACTTGAGGATGTGAGATTGACATAGTTTGGATAATTGACACTCATTCTTACGGTTTTTCTTTTGAAGTTTGGTGAATTTGTTTTGGTTGAACTAGTCATGGTTATGAACTAGCAAGGTTGTATATGAGAAATGTGGAGAAAATCTGAAGAAAATGGTGTTTGAAGGTGATGATTATAAGGAGAAAGTGGTGATATGAATTGTATAATGGTTCTTGGATTATATGGAGAACATGTTGTCACACCCCGACAATGACGGAAACTCAAGAATATCAATCATAACACAAGATAAAAAATAGAGAAAACTACAATGCATAAACTTCAAGTGCTATGAAGACCATTAACCTCGAACAACCTTAAGTGATGTCCCAAATCGCAACTAAAATCCACAATCTCTTACAATTATTCAAATGCCCTCACAAGGTTCCAAAATCCAAACTTAATCCAAAACATCCAAATACTAGAATCAAACAACAAGCAAGCAAGACTTCTCATGAAAATCCACCCGGGATACTTCTAAGTCTGCTATCATAATCACCAAACTATTCTTCTTTCACTTCACTTGAAAATGATACTCGAAAACGTCAACAAAAATGTTGGTGAGCTCGTAGGTTTGACCTTAAACCCAAAGGTTATGCCAATATTTCAACAGTGGACAATAGTGCTATATGACAGTGAATATATGCAAACAACCTTAGCATCACCGCTAAATCGCTAATCAATAACCATATGTCACTTATACAACTAAAGGGCCTACCAGCTGGAGCACTAAAATTAGGGCAGACCACACACAAACGAGGGTAGGCGTACCCATCCGCTCCAATAACCACACAAATACTGGGCAGGCATACCCATCCGCTCTAAACAATCATACAACACATAATATTCACATAGCACTCATAAGCATATATCTTGTCCCAAAAACAAAACCACATTTCGCACAGCTCAATTCAAAACATTTCAAAACATATTTGAGTATCATTTTCCCCCAACGGAAAACAGTAAAAAGTTGGGCTACGAGAACTCACCTCAATCAAGTCTTTAGCAACCAAATCTCAATCACACAAGCAAATGCAATGACGCCCGCACACGACTTAGTCCAGTTAATGTCCCAATTTTATCATCCAATTCCAAAACAATCTTCACGTTTGATGCATAGAGTTTAGGCGCGTTGTACAATTACCCAAAACAATTTAGTAGTGTGATGGTTGACAACATATCTCAACAATCATATCAATCCCATTACTCGATAATACATACTTATACTATTTAGAGAAACTAGATAAGTAACATAAATAAATATTTATAATTAATAATTATAAATATATCTCGACAAGTCCATTCGGTAACCTTAGTCACTTCAAAATAATCATAATACGGTTGAAAATGAAACGTTTACTCATAATAAACACATTAGATAAGTTTCAAGAAAAATTATATTGTTCGTCTTTTAGTGAATTTATTAAATAAATAAAATAATTAAATAATATTTTATTATTTAAAATCAAAAATCATGTTTTTAGGAAAATTTCTATAAACTTTTTACGAAATTTTGACATGACCCGTATGCTCATACAAAGTTTTCCAAGGTTTCAAACTTTATTTTCAACACTTTTAATAAATTCGACACTTTTCGACAAAACTCCAAAATCTCAATCTTTAACGTTTACTAAAACGTTTTTCCTAAAATATCGTTCAATATCACTTCGTAAATACATTTTCACTTCCAAAAGTCCGTCAAAACTCTCATAACGACTAAATATCGCTTATTGGGCTTTAAGGCCCAACTAGGGTCCATTAAGATATTTATAAGTCCAAAATACGATCCAAGTCCAAAACCAAAGTCCATTTACATATATAACCATATACTTATAAGTACAAAATAATCCGGACCACAATAAGCCCTCCCATTAAGCCATGGCTTAAATAGACTTATTGGGTCGTGAGTCCATAAGCTCAAAATTACGTATATTAAGCTTAAACATAAGCTAATAAGCTACGTATCGCATATGATTACTACCATAAGCCTAAAAAATAGTCCACAACATACGCCATAACACAAAAATAATTAAAATCACTTTCCTAGTGATTTTGGGAAACTTTTCGTCGCATATAAGCCCAAATAAGCCAAGAAATAGCTTAAAAATAAGCTCGGATAAGCTATACAAGCTATTATCAAAAATAAGCTATCTAGCAACATATATTATTCAACCATCATGACCACAACATAAAAACTAAAAAACCCTTATTTTCCTTTTTATAACCCACGAACCAAACACCCTCTTTTTAATCATTTTGCTTCCAAAAATCAATTTTCACGACGATCAACTTGTACAACTAACATCTATGCATCAAAATAAACCCAAAAGGACAAACGAAATTTAAATTTGAAAACTTACAAGAAAATCTAATTCACTTAGTTTAAATACTAATTCACTTAGTTTTTGAAATACTTTGTGATTAAAATTTGTCTTGAAATACAATGGGGAAAACTTTTACTTAGCTGAGGTTATATGAGAATATAAACATTAACTTGCCTCCCACACACGGATTTTACATATGTTTGAGACCAGAGAATAAAATCGATTAGCCAAGTGGACTATGATGAATATAAAATGAGGGTGTTAGCTTGTTGAGAACACATTAATTTTGAAAAGATTATTAATTGTCATCGATGAATTCTTGAAGTAAATTGGAGCTCAACAAGACCCGTAATCTTCTTATAACAAGCAATCTATTAATAGTATTATTATTCCTTAGATGTTATTAAGACCTTGTATTATGTGATAAATACATAGATTTGTCTATGTTTTGATGTTCCAACCAATCATTAAAACTATTGATTTTCAGAAAACTTCCCCTTAAACATTGACTCATTTAAAAATGACACCAAATGTAGAATAATTGTCTTGTAAAACAATATAAGGGATGGAGTGTTGAACACACAATTTTGAAAGATTTTGATTTGTCAGTGAGAAATTCTGAAAATTGTAATTCAACTTTATGAAAAAACCTATTGTTAGAAGACTTCTCTTCTAACGCTAAGGATAAGCGCACTTATGCGTCAGCACTCTCCTTTTTTCGTTCAGGTCTCCGAGTTTAGCAATCTGAGAGTGTTTCAAGTCATCAAAGAAAACATAGAAATGACATGTTTTGAAAACATTTGAAACTCCGGGTTCGAACTCTATTACATGCCGTGTCGATATGTTAATCAAATTTATAGGTACTGTAAGAATGTTATCGATCCAAGAGACCGTCGGATAGAGAAGAATTTTTGTTTTGAACATTTCTGATTTTTAGATTATGATAGTTTTCTTTTTGGTACAGTGTTTTATATTTTTATATTTTTTGTACAGTGTTGTTCAAGAGGTAAATAGTTTACTGGTTTGTATTGTTGATTGTGTTTGTAGCAAGTCTAGATTCCGTTGTCAGAAACCTCCAGTTATGCTGGAGTCAAACATCTCCTACCAATTTCGTCCTTTGACAACATTCTGAACCTCATTCTTCGAATAGGGCTATTTGTATTCATATCTGCCAAATTTGGTTATTTTGTCTGACAAAAGTTAAAAATTCAATTATACCAATTTTCAACACTATTCCTTGATGAAATGATACCAAGTATAGTTGCTGCTTCTGGTCGAGAGTGTTGCACGGGGTCTAAGTGAATGGATTTGCTATGGTCTGCCTCAGAGTCGCAATTACAACGGTATTTGTATTATAGTTGAAAGCCAAGATTTCTTAAAAGCTGTGTCCTTCATCCACTATTACTTAAGCTACAAATTGCAGGATAACGCCGACGTATTCAGCATTTTTACGGATGACTGTACAGTACCGTCTTACTTCTTTGTACATGAGCTGACTAAGCTTATACAGCATAGGAACTGTATTACTCCAGAAGTGATTTGTTGCGAGTATCAACGCAAACAGCTATGATCGCTATCTGATTAAAGTTGTGTAGTGCTAGCTAAAACCCCTTCGGATACCAGGAGTACACATGGTTTTTGGGACCTCTTAAAGTTCAAAAGTTCCCTTTCTTTAACTCTTTTAAGGTGTTTTTCAGTCGGTCTTGCTTGCATATCTGGCACATAAAAAACTACTTGCGCGATATGTCTATGGGTCTATATAGTTGTCAGTTACATGAGTGAAACCGATTTTACTACGGTGTCAGTTTGGCTCGATGGGTTCACACTCGAAGTATGCATATAATTTATGTTTCGTAGCCATTGGTGTTACCAATGCTTTGTCCTTTTTCACTTTTACACATGTTTTTTAAGATATCTCTAATGTTATATTATGGCTGATTGATAAAAAACAAAAATAACCGCGTGGGGATTGATAGATCTTGAAGTCCTAATAAGAATCATTTCCCCCATTAGGACATTCTCACAATCTAATGTGCATTAATTGTTACAATATCATTTAAAAATTTAGGTTTGTGGAACCAAAAATAATGTCAGATATAACGTAGAAAATTTGCTAGCAAGTAGAATGTTCCTCCCCGGTAATTGGGTTGTATCATGAATAGGAGGGGTCAATGATACCTTTTGTAAAACCTTTAGAAATCTGAATTATCAAGAGTTCATCTATAACAGGCTCACGGAAGATTGTTTTAATCCATATAGAGCTTTACCCTAGACGAGTTAAAACTTTTTCGGCATGATCAGGATCAACGTACTCTGTTGGTTGTGCACACTTAAACCTCTCCTTACATGGTTCCCATGAAGAAATGTCGTTTTCACGTCCATCTGATAAATCGGAAAAGACTTGTGTGCAGCATATGCGACAAAAATCCTGACAGCCTCTAAGCGAGCAACTAGAGCAAATGATTCTTCGAAATCAATACCCTATTCCTGAGCATAACCCTTTGCTACAAGTCATGCTTTGTTGCGAATTATAGTTTGGTCTTCATCCTTGGAGTTTGTTAGTAGTGACTCCTTTCATAACCACTTTAGCTTGATTACGTTCTTGCTCGAAAGGTTTGTCAACGACGTTCCTCCAGACTTTATAGTCTGTCAAAAATGATGAAGTGCTTCCGGCGATTTATTCTATCATGTAGGATTCTGCCCATGGCATCCTTATTGTTTTTTGGTTCAGCTCAGTTGCTCAACCGGTGAGTGCGAACTTATACAACATTGTTAGGATCGGTTAGTAAGTTATGAATATTGTTTGCACGGGTGTGGATGGATCATACGTACTTGAGTGAGGTTTAACGAGTGATCTTTGTCCATCGGAATTCTGAATCTTAAGGTTGATTGAAGGTATGCAATTTGAACTACCATATATTGGTGAGGAAAGACTCAAGCATTTTCTTGTACTGGTGATAGAAATGATTGGTACAAATTTCTAATGCGTTGGATGATCGTTGGTTTTCCTCAGCATGAACATTTGTAGGAGTTGTAGGGTTCTGATGGAGGGGGATTTTTCATTTTGAAGGTAGTGTGTCTTTTTGAGTTGTAAGTTGAAGGTAGTGTGTCTTTTTGAATAGAATTGTCAGTGGGAGAAGAAGACTTGTTGACACGAGAAGTACCATCATTGAAAAATTCATCGTACAAAGGACCAAAAAGAAGATCCAACTCCTGTTGTGATGGAACTGTTGTATCTGCTAAAGGAGAAACATTTTGTAGTTCTATTGCGGGGTCAGGGTTATCATAATCTAGCGCCTTTTGTCGTTGGGGAACGAGGCCTGAAGTGTCATTAGCAACAGACGTCTCTAACATTTCTTTGATCTCATTGAATCTGAGATGTATGGATTCAACTATCAATCTTGTTCTCTTACTATAGACAGGATATCCCTTTGACTGAGTGGAGTATCCCACCAAGATGCACGAATCCCCTTTTTCTTTCATCTTATCTAACTTTTCACCATCTCTGGTTAGGTAACAAGTGCAACAAAAGATGTAAAGGTGTTTAATTAAGGGTTATCTGTCATTAATGATGTGATATGCCATTTTCTCATGAGTTGGGATGATGATTGATCTATTTTGAGTATAGCATGCAGTTGCAATTGCTTCAGCCCAAAATAATAAAGGAAGTTTAGAAGCTGAAAGCATCGTTCAAGCAGCCTCAACAAGAGTACGGTTTCATCTTTCGACAATGCCGTTCTATTTAGGTGTTCGAGGTGTAGAAGTTTGATGCTTAATTCCTTCTTCTTTAAAGAATGCATTAAGTGTCTTGTTTAACAACTCAGTGCCTCTGTCAGTGCGAACAAAAATTACAGGGGCTTGAAAATTTCTTTGGATCATCGTGAGAAAGTCTTTTAAAACTTTTGGTGTTTCATCCTTGGAACGTAGAAAGAGTGTCCAAGTATATCTGGAGTAGTCATCGATAATTACCAGAATATATTTCTTCCCATTTATGCTAGCAACTCGCATTGGACCACATAAGTCCATATGAAGCAAATTTAACCGTCCTTTTGAACTTGGAACAGTCTTTGACTTGAATGAACTTCGTTTTGCTTTACTCACTTCACAAGAGGAACATAGTTGATCCTTGTACATACGTTGAGTTTTTGCGGTAAACCAATCACAACATCCTTCTTCTGAAAGCAAGTTAATGTAGTCGAAGTTGATATGAGAAAGACTTCGATGCCATACCATAGCTAAGTTGGGTGATTGCATTAGCCATGAGACAGATTGGAGTTGATTAAGTTTGTTTTCTTGAAAGCAAAGTTATAAAGATATCAGTTCCACGATTACCGGTTAGTAAGTCGTGTCCCTGAAGATCTCTAACAAAACACGTAGATTTCCGAAATGCAACCTCCAAATCTGCATCACAGAATTGACCAACCGAGAAAAGATTGTGATTGAGACCTTCGACGTAGTAAACCCTGTTGATCGTAATATTTCCTTGAACCAAATCTCCATAACCAAGAATTAGAGCAAATTGATCATTGCCAAAACGAACGGTACCCAAATATTTTTCAACAAAATTGCACAGCAGAGATAGATTGCCCATCATGTGCTTTGTGCATCCCGAGTCAACAATGAATAGGATGAGTTGTACAATCTGCAAGAGAATTAGAGGACGATGGAATACATGAAAAATTGGATCCTAAAGTGTTTGTGAGTTTTAAGACATTAGTTATCCTAGATACATTATCTATGGCAAAACTAACTTTCTTATTCACACTTTCATTCCGAACTTTAGGTACCCATTTCCTTTTTGTCTTAGGAACCCATGTATATGCTGATGGGCATTGTTGTGCTATCCACCATTTCCACGCCTTACTAGTTTTCTTATATAGCATCCTATAGTAACTCTTAGAATTTGTGGTAGTGGATTCTGATGCAACTGTTTTCTTATGGGGTGTTGCAACAGATTTGTTCGCTTGACTTTTGGGTTTTCTAGTACTAATAGGCACTACATTAGGCTTCTTAGTTCTAGCATTCACGTCATTCAAAAACTTAGAAACACAAGCATCATGATTCGAATTAAACACACATTTTCCACAAGTAGCACAAACAGCATTAACATTCAAAGTTCTGGAATTTAAACTGTCATTACACGCAGTTACAGACTTTGTTTGATTAGAAATACGAGAAATCCTAGGGTGGTCTTCTACTTCAGTCTTCTTAAACTTCACTTGACTAGTGTTTGGCAGGACCTTATCTTTCATTTGATTGCTCCTAGGCTGTGGTCTGCTAACATTAGTTCTGTGAGCTACTCCTGTAGATGTAGACACGCGAGGATTAGTATTCCTAGAAGTCTGAGTCAACTGTGGTGCTCTAGTTTGTGTTGTACTACTTGCAATTCGATACATGCCTGGTTTAATCACATTTGTGTTTCTTACAGCTTGCGTTGCTGTTTGAGGCAAATTCTGTGGAGTGACTGGTTTTGATAAACCCTCTGACTCATTAGTTTTTGAAACCGACTTTTTCTTTGCAAAATTTGTTCTCTCAAGAGAGTTTGAAAAAGGAGTCGGTTTTCCTAAAACTGATGGTTTTGGAATCCTTTGAGCATTTGGTTGTCGAACAACAGATGGTTTATCAAACTTAGTGTCCATAGATTTTCCTTTGCATTTGTCAATGAGTTTCTTTAACTCACTGATTGCAATGTTCTTGTCTTGCAGTTGAGCTTTCAAATCTTGTATTTCAAAATATTGTTCACGTTCCTTTCGAAATACATTTGACGCTTTTTCTTTGCAAACTGTGTCATTTTTCAGTTGTTCTTGACATTGTTGTAAAGCGATTTCAAGAGAAATTGAGTGTTTTTCTAATTTAGCAAAACTTCGTAAAAGCTCAGTGTAAATCTCTTTACTTACAAATTCAGTTTGTTCAGAAAGCTTTTGTGCAAGACAGTCACATTCCCTGACTTTATGAAGATATAAGCATTGTAATTCAGTGATCTCATCTAAATCAGATGAAGATTGCAAATATGAACACATAATATCATTAGACACACATTCTTGCAAAAGCATATCATACATGTTGGAAAATTCTGCCTTATCAGATTCAAGTTCATCAATTTCATCTTCAAGAGATTCAACGTACTTTAAATCTGCATGCATTTCTTGCTTAAGTTCATGAACAAATGCGAAACTATCATTCTGAGTCTTAAGGGCAAGGGGCATCAAACACATCTTAATTAGGATTTCCATATCTTGAGCAGTTGGGTTTCGAAGATGAAGACGGTCGTTTGAATGTTTTACCCACGCTTGATCGACAATTTCTTTCAGATGATTAATGTTATTACGTCATAATTGTAGCTTGTTAACTTTTGCTTATTTGATTTTGACACTGGTTATGAACTCGAGTTTTTGAAAATATTTGTTTCGTTTTCACAAATGATTTTCTCCACATTTTCTTTCTTATTTCATTTGCCTGTGCGAAACTGAATTTCATAATGCTGAGTCGGGGGTTTAAAAATTTCATAAAGACTATTATAACTTTGTCGTTGTCAAACGGTTTCACTAAGTCATATTCAATTTTGAATTCGACTCTCTTCTTCAAAGAGTCAGAGTCTTTCATATCGGGGACGAGTCTGTTTGCAGGATCAGATTGGTCATGTGGGAAGCATACAATCATGGTTTCTATATTGAGCCTTTTTGAGTTATCATTGGATTTGGTTAAAGGTTATGTCTTCCATTAAATGTTGGGCATTTAGGTGCTAACATATGAATGGTTTGGATTGATTGATTCCTTTTGTAAACAATTTCATTCAAAAACTTTAATTGTTTTTCCATTGAAATCATTTTGTCCAATATATTTTTTCGTCCTTAAGCTTAAATCCGTTATGACCTTTGTTTTATCCTTGAAAAGCCATCGTAAATGTGAACTTGTTAAAAAAAATATTGTTTGACTAACTCATCGATGTTTTCTCTTTGACAACAGAAATTTAGGTAGGCTTTAACTTTTAAACCTTCTTTTATTGTCAATTTTCTTTTTTGAGCTAATAGTCCTAGTGTTTCAATTTAACTTACGTTCAAGTTTCGTCTATTCAACTTGTACGATCATTAAAGGCCTTGTACACTGCTCAAACTCAGTCTGTTTTATTTTGAAGTGCAACTAAGCAACTATCCGAATACTATTAGTTGCAACCTAGAGTTCTACTAGTTTTCAGCAAGAATATATTTGCCATCAGTTAATTCTTGAGTCAATGTTGCATTTGCTTTCGTTAATTGCTTTGAATCTTTGTGTTTTCATCGAATCAAGTTTTAAATTGCAAATTAAATTAGCAAGTGCAACACGTTCATCATCACATTCTACATCATTTTGGTCATCCTGAATATCATTATCACACATATCCGGTGAGTCAGGAATGACATTACTATCACCCGTTTCCACTGCACATGTGTTAGTAATTGACATAGCAATTCTATACACCTAAAATATAAAATATAATATGATAGAAAATTCCCAAACTACCCTTGAGGACAAAGGTAGAAAGGAAAATCTTCACAAATATATATAATATAATACGTATATTAACCAGGAAGTATGATTCCCGGGTCGTTATTCCCCAACGATTTGTGAAATTGAAACCACGTTTGATGTTCGGACAATGATTTGATTTGGAAACAAAGATTAATTTGATTATCTATAACTACTAATTAAAAACAACAATTAAAATAAGCAAACAAAAGCAATTAATGCACAAAAACAATTAACGGGAACGAAGAAAACGCGACAAATAAGCAACTAAGGCAAGATTAACTCCTATAGATGCAAATAAAATTTCTAAACCTAAATTAAGACAAAAGAAGATTTTAAGAAAAAGAAAATTATTTTTTTATTGTTTTTGTATTTATTATGAATTAAAAACTAATTAAACCTATTTAAATCCTAGAAAATAGCAAATTAATTCCTAAAAATTCTAAAAAATGATTTTTAAACTTAGAAAAGTCTAAAATATTAGAAAAACTCAGAAAACTATTTTTAACTACTTTTTATATTAAAATCCTATTTTATAAAACTAATTTAAAAAGTGAAAAATGAAAATAAAAATCTAAAAATGGTACAAATGATTTTAATGCATGTAAACCTAAAAGTAATTATTCTGAATCTAAAAACTATTTTTTTGTATTTTTAAAAATTATTTTTCTATTTTTTATGTATTTTCGAAAATTTAAACCTAAGAAAAATTATTAAAAATAAACTAATAAAAGGAAAAATGTGGAAAAATCACAAAAACTCCTAAATTAAACAAGGAACTCAAGAAAAATAAGCAAACAGTTTCAGCTTAACAAATAAGCACTCAAATAAGCTAGCTAAGCTACGGCTTTTATATTTGGACTTAAGGCCCAAATGTGGTTAACTATTAAATGGAAAGAAGGCCTAACGGATGAGCTAATGGAGCACAATGGTAAGGTGTTTGGTGTGTGTGCAGGAGGTGCTAGGTTCGAGTCCCAGGAACAAGTTTTTGCAAAAAAAAATTATTTTTGAAAAACTTAAAAAGCAACTTGGAAATAAGCTAAAAACACACAACTTTTGTGAAAGAACTTTTTCTAAAAGCTGAAAAATAAGCAGAGAAATGGCTAATTAAACTAACAGAAACTACTTAACTAATATTTTTGGCTTTTATCAATTTTTTAGAACTTAAAAAAAACTAATATAGGCTAGACTATGATTAATAAGCTACTAACTATCTAAGAATACCCTAATGACAGGAATTAAGCACAAATTAGACAAGCTTTCAGCTGAAAAATCACAATAAGCATTTATTTAGATTATTAAACCAAACAGACCTTTAGCTCACTTTGAGCTTAAAATTAAGCAACTAAACAAGAACTTTAATGAATGGAACTTGGTTTTTCTGAAAGACTAGCTAAAAGTCTTCTTGAAAAAGCTTTTTAAATCAACTTTTGAAAACTAGAGCTTATTGAAAAAGGTGATTGAAAACAGCTTGTACAACTCAGATCCTGCTGAGTTTATTTTTTTTTTGGTTTTCAGAAAGACAAAAAGCCATTTTGCAGCTTAAATTCAGATTAGCAAATGAGATTAATTTGGAAAAGCAAATTGAAAAAGTTGATTAATGACCTAAGGACAGCTTAAACTATGAAATTCAAATCCTAAGAGTGACTAAAACCTACTGAAAATCAAACTATAAAATGACTATATGCCCTTATGAACTACTGATGCAGTAAGCAAACAAAAAGACCAAATCCTAACTTCTATCCAATGCAGTCCTAATAATACTCATTCTAACACTTTTTAAAACCACACTAAGAGCAACTAAGATCAATTCACTTACTAAAAAAATTAAACTTAATAATGCAAGATAGACTAAACAGATTTGAGCTTGTATTAACTAGCTTATGAAGAATATGATTAACTCTAAACTAACTCATAAAACCTACTCTAGCAACCTTAGATTAGAGATTTAAATTAATATCTAAAGATCAATTGGCTACTAGCAGTTTTAACTTATGGTTAAATCTGATATGCCAAACACCCCTTTAACATAACTCATATCCATATTAGCTTATTAAAATGAAATTAAAAGCTCAAATACTAAATACCAAATAATAAGCAGCTTATGACCAACCTAATGAGCAATCCTAAGCAGACAAAAAGCCAAACTAATAAGCTATAAGCTAAACTAGTATTTTTGGATTTTTAGTATTTTAAAACACAAAATTAAAAAAGCTAATATCTATGCTACTGAACTTAAAGACAGATTATCTAAACTACTTAATAAGCATATTGAAACAATAATAAGCACAATATGAATACAATTTAAAAATAGCTAAAATATAATAGAAATTTAAGACACGAAAGATAAATTGACTTACTTACTAGAACCTTAGCTAAACAAAGGTTATTAATGGCTCAATTGAGCAATCTACAGCTCTGGCTTATTGTAAATAAGCCAGTATAAGTCCTTATGAGCTCGTCGCAGGTTTAAGCTCTCTTCCATGTTCTAATCAAATAGCAAGGGTTTTTAAGCTGATTTTAAAGTTTCAGTAGATTAAAGCTTATTAGAGCTCAATTCCAAGCTTAGAGACTTGAAAGAGCTAGAAGGAGCTTATTAAGAGCTTTTAGAATAGTAGCACAAACATTTGAGAATATGAAAGCTTAATAATGAAAGCAGCTTATGAAAACTTAAATTGAGAATTTTATTAATACTAAAAACAGATTACAAAGTTTGATAAAAAGGAAATATAAACTACAGGCTTGATTACTGGAAATTACAGTTTAAACAAAAAAGACATAAGCTTTTTAACTAAAAATTGCAGGATAGGAAGCTCCTATGTGTTGATTGGTGAGGGTAATTTATAGGCCCTTTAGCTGAAGCTGCTTAGGCTCTTGAGTCCTTCACACGTCCATTCTATCTTGGCCTACTCTAATCTTCTAATCATTGGAGGAGTTTTCTCAGCCGTTGGGATAGCATTTTAGGACACACGGATTGCCAAAGTGGTACTCCGTGGTGTCTGGATCGGTTTTGTACTTATGTGAGTGTTTTAATCGTAATTCCCAAATGAGTTGAGTGGTTTTCTCACTTTGCCCGTGTGGAATTTTTAGACCAATAGAAGCTTCTCATGACGTGATACTCTGCCAAGTTATACTTAGTCGCTTGAATTACCCTTTCATGCCCTTAATTTGCACTTGCCCCTTGATTTTGACCTCGTGGTAAAAGGAAGAAGACGGTGAATAGTGTAAAACCACTTTTCCCGCTCCTTTTAATTGTATAAGGGTGAGAGAGTTTGACTGGCTTGCTTTTGGGCTTTGACTTCGGCTTATATGAAAAGAAATGGGCCATGGAATGTGGTGTTGGGCCAAGGAAGGGTTATCAGGTTATTTGTTTTTGGGCTAACAAGAAGATAACGGGTGTTATCTCTTATAGTATAAAGAGATAACGCCCGTTAGGGTTTAGGGTTATATTTTGAAACTTTGGTTTAACTTTAAGGGTTTTTGTGGAAATTTGAGGGACTGGTTTTGGATATTTGGGATTTAACTTTTCATTGTTGACCAGGAGTTGACTGAGGCTGTCTTTTGGCTATCAAATCCCCGGCTTCTTGTGTGCTCTTCCCGTCTCGTGTCCGTGTTTGTCCGGTTTTGACCGTTTTCTTGAGATTTTTGCAATATCCGTACCTACACAATCACAAAGACAAAACAAGCAATATACAAGCATTTAAAGCACAATTTTGTCATTTTAGGGCCTATTTTGATATAAAACGGATATGTGTTTTCACACATATCAAAATTCCCCAAACTAAGCGATTGCGTGTCCTCACGCAATGTTATATGCCTTATAACCAAATACCTCAAAACTTTCCCAACTAAACCTTTGAAAAGTAGCAAAGACTTTTGTGGGAAAAATTAAGAAATCACAAGTTATAAAACACCCCATTTTTCCCATTTTTCTAAAACTTTTTCAATTTTTTTTTAATTTTTTTTTAATTTTTTTTATTTTTATTTCGTCTTTCGTTATTTCCATAACTGTTAGGGATCATAGAACAAGATGCATTTTGATCCGAGAATGCCCCAAAAAGGATAAATTCATCGTCCTCGACTTTTCACTTATCCAAACCAAGCTTAAAATGAAATCACAGCTAAATATCAGTAAAGATGCTAACACTACTCATATTTGCAACTTGTGAACTTTTCACTCCCGACATTTATTATATCTTAAGTGAATGTGCTATTCTGAAATTCAACCATGCATCAACGTTTTGCAAAACACTATGCTTCACGTTCCATCCGAGAATATTGAGTTTTAAAGGGTGGGGGGTTGGGGGGGCGAGATTCATCCATGTAGCGACTTTCGTCTCGGCATATCCCAACCTTGCGGCTAAGTGACCAGGCTTTTGACACCCCACAGAGACTAGTATCGGGACTCACGGACCTTAGGTTTCAAAAACTCTCAGGTTTCCCGGATATTCATAGCTTATAAAATAGAATAGTCAAAGTGCAAAAGCATATTTGAATTTAACAAAAAGAAATCTATTTATTAATTCACACTTAATTATTTAGATATTTATGCAATTGTACACCCATCGACCACAACACCCTCCCCTTTTAGAAGGCTGCAACATCGGTTGTGAGCCGGCAAGATGCAGCAAACTTTTATCAGTGCAACATCGGTTGTGAGCCGGCAAGATGCAGCAAACTTTTTTCAGTCTCGGATTTTTATTCTTACTATGGGCTTTCTTTTGAAGGCTGTAACATCGGTTGTGAGCCGGCAAGATACAGCAAACTTTTATCACCCCACAGTTTATATTTATTATTTGTTATATATATTTTTTTTCATTTTTCATATAATTTTTTTTATATAGAGAATACTTCTTTTTGAAAAATTCAAGTATAAATTTGAACTAAGACTAAAAATTTTGCTATTAACTACATAAAAATTGTTGATTTAAGTTTAATCTCCAAAAATAACACATATGATTAATCCGGTTAGGAGCTTATGGGAGAAAAGGCCACAAATTACATACATGAGCTCTTAAGATTTCCAACTAATCCTTGTTTAGCATCCCACTCATACTTAACTCTATCATTTTTTGTTCTTCGTGAATTTCTGCGAACGCTTTGATTGACATAACTAAATCACCAAACCACAAACACGCGAAAGCAAGCAAAAGCGGAACACCGCACACATAGATTCTATATGCAACTAAATGACAGATCTTAGGTTATAGTCTAGGTCAACCACCTAGTTCTCTATAACATGGCTCTGATACCAATCTGTTACACCCCGACAATGGCAGAAACTTGGGAATGCAACATAATGATCAATCATAACACAAGATATAATATAGAGAATACTACAATGCATAAACTTCAAGTGTTACAAAGACCATTCACCTCGAACAACCTCGAGTAATGTCCCAAATTATAACTAAATCCAAAATCGCTTACAAATTTCAAATGCCCACAGAGGGGTCCAAATCCAAACTTAAACTAAAACTTCAAAATACAAATAGCTAAACAATTAAACAAGTAAGGCTTCATACAAAAAATCTACACGGGATGCTCCTAAGCCTACTATCATAGAATACAACTATTCATCTCTATCACTTCACCTGAAAATGGAAACTCTAGAAACCCGTCAACAATAATGTTGGTGAGCTCGTAGGTTTGACCTTAAACCCAAAAGCCGTGACAATATCTTGTTGATCCATTTTGAACAGATCTTACTTAGCTTGTTAAAGCTTAGTTATGTTGGATAGATCCAAAACAACTATAGTAAAAACTAAGATTGTAAATACTACAAACTATGCGGAATCTAGTTTGTAATACTAAAAAGAACAATGAAACAGTAAAACAAACTTTTACTAAACTTTTAGCCTCAATATGAAACTATCACTCTGAATAGTGATAGGGTTACAAAATAACCTTGAAGCTATGAATATTAAAGATGTACAACTAACATTATGCCTTAGGACCTCTTTTTATACACCAAGGAGTACAAGGCTTACAATACTTTCCTAACTTATCATGATCTTTTCTATAAACAAACATAATCTCCTAAACAAATAAGTTATACATATCTTCTTTACAACTAACTAATATTTATCTTTGTAAGTATTCTTGTTCTCCAATCAATCATTATCTCTTCTCTGATAAGTCATTGATCTCATCTCTGTCAGCATAATCCTTCCAGCAGTTGTAATTACTCAGCAGTTGTAACTTATAACCAGTAACACTAACTGAGCACAAGCAGTATTAACCACTTAGAAGTTTACTCTAGCAGTATTAACATACACTAGCAGTATTAACTTTTATACTAGCAGTAGTAACTACTTAGTAAATTTTTAGTCTTCATCTCTAAGCAGTCTTAACTTTTATTAACAGTAGTAACTTTATGCTAACAGTACTAATATATACTAACAGTAGTAACTAGCAGTAGTAACATTTACACTTCCAGCACTAACTACTTAGCATAATTTTCATTAGTATTACCAGCAACACTAAGTTATGCTTGACAGCACTAATATATACCTGAGCAACAGTAACTCTAAGAATCATCTTGAAGTCTTTTAATCCCAATAATCCTCCCCTAAACTTGATGTTTATCTTTTGAATCTTCAAGTTTCATTAAAAGTCTTCACCATCACCAGGAGGATGCATTTAAACACTTCATTGACCCTTTTCCTGCTTTGTCATAAGCTTGAGTAGTTGATAACACATCTCATTCCAACGATTTGATTAAAGCTTTTTGTTTAGCATGTTTAAGATTGTTATTGGTGTAAGGGGATATCTTTTCTCAACCAACATAAAGATATATAGATTTTTAAATCTCACAAAGTGCACTCCACAGTTATGAAACAGCTTCCATATAGTCACTTTTTATCCTTGCAGATTTCTCCATACCTCACTTTTTATGTCAGGTTCAAACATTACTTTCAAATCACCCCATAACACTCTTTCATAATCCTCCTTTGGCCTTGTATTCTCATGTTTAGCTTTAACCAACTTCTAGAGGGTCTCCAAGTCTTCGCTATCAATATCGTGAAGCATCTTTATCATTGATGAATACCTTTTTGAGCTTCCATAAGCCCTTATCAATTTAAAGTATCCCATCCTTCCATCTTTATCAATCTTGTATTCAACAATCACTGGAAGCTTGGTAGCTAGAGGTAGAGCATCTATTGCTACCTCATCATCTTTAACTATCTTAATATGCTTTTTCATCTCTTCCTCCTCTTGATCATCATCTTTTTCAGCTTCTACATGCTCATCTATCTTCTACTTCTTTGACTTATCAGATTTAAGCTCATTCCTTGCTCTTTTAGAACTTTCTTATGTTCTTGTCTCACTACTCTTCACCTCCTCTGAATCTATAGGAACAAATAAACTTACCTGTTTGTATGCTTTGTCAAAGAGCTTCTGAATTTCTTCATAACTCCTTCCTTTCAGCTGATTGTGCTTATATCCACCCATATTCTTTAGGTATGTACACATTCTATTCCTTATTTGATTTTTGGTAGGTGGTTTATTTTTTTCCTCTGCTGCTCTTTATGCTGCAAAGAACTTTTTCCTTTTAGCTATCCTCTCACTACCAGCCTGTACTTTTCTTCAATGGTAGAAATTGTCTGATCTTCAACTTGAGTCTTGCACTAATTGCTCCTCAGCATCAATTCATAGCAGAGAATGCTTTATCCAGTTCTTAATAATTGCTACTTACTAGCTTTTCTTGTACAACTCTTCTTTTTCAACTCCCGCTTTTTCTTCAGCATGCAATCTGAGTGCCACTCTTCTCAATTGCAATTTGATCTTTCTTCTTTAATGGCACTTCAGGCTCACCATTTTTCCTTGGTTGTCTTTTACTTGGGAAGTTGCGATTGTGGAAGAAGAAATTTTTTTATAGATGCATGTAATGTTCTTCCGAACATGAAATGATAATCCATAGCCCTTGGTCTAACAATGTAACTATTGTAGCAGCAATTGTAACAGGCTTGGGTTTTGCAGTTTTGATCTCAATCAAAGTTTAAGCAAGAGTCAATTCATCTGGAATTTCAACACTGGCACTGGCAGTAGTAACTACTTCACCAGCAGTAGTAACTGGATCAGCAGCACTAACTGTAATTGACTTTGTAGTTGTAGCCACACTAACTACAGGCTCTTCAACTACCTTTTCAACCTTAATTTCCTGCTCATCCAACACACCTGTATCAAACATCAGGTTGTCATCATTCATCTCTTGAGTCTCATCCACCAAAGTCACTTCTGCATCAGGCATCAAGATCAGCAATTTTCTACTTTGCTAGCTGAACCATCCTTCCTTAATCTCTTGAACCCTGGTGTTCTTGACTTCCTTCTCTTTTCCAAACTCTTTACTCTTTTTTGCAAGCTCTCAATCTCCAAAGCATGATTATATTTTGTATTCTCCAGAGCAAGAAATCTTGATTGTAATTGGGTACAAAGATTCATCAATTTAGTAAGTTGCTTTCTATCCTCACCACTTTGAGGTGGATCATAGGAAGGGATAGCTACATGCTCCTTATTGGTAGCCTCATCAGGAATAGGCTCAGTAGGACCATTGTCCTTCCTCTGTTTCCTTCTTGACTTTTTCCTATTTGAGGGTTTAGATGAGATGGAATGAGTATGAATGGGTGTAGAATGAGAATCAGTAGAAGCAGCTGAATCTTCACCCATGTCTTTAGTAGCTTGAACCATCATTGTTTCAAATAGAGGTGTAACCTTTCTAGAAAAACCCTTTCCTGGTCTCTTAATGTTAGCAAACACCTTCTTGGTGTGGAGTAATAAGAAACAGAGTAATCCATATGTCTGGACATTCCTCACTTGTATGTCTAGAAGACTTGCACAAACCTTCAACATAAAGAAATTTTATCCTACCCTCAAGTTTCACCAATGTCAAAAATGTACTTGGAGAAGTAAAATTTTGTATGATAGCAATATGCCTATATGCTACAAATTGCATTCATGAAGTAGATCTTAGCGCTAATGCATTGCAGTATGGTATGGATAAGAAATTTCCATTAGGATGAAAAATAAGCTTTATAGAATGTAAGCTTTTGAGTAAGGTTTTCATACCCCATTCTTTCCAATTACGCAAAAATAGTAGTAGTAGATAGACAATATGTTTTGTCAGCATCATCCAACTTAAGATCACTCCTTATACTCGTCTAAGTGATGATTACCTTCTTTTTGTCTACTAGGGCTTGTATCTGACGCTCCCCATTAACTGTCTTAGCCTTAGCAGATGTCCAAAACTATTCAATACAGGTAGTATAAATGGTGGGATTAACCGTTAACGCATATTGGACAGAACTTGCATTCAGAAAATTAATAATGCCTTCAAACCTATTACTTTCTTCGGGTTTCTCAAAAAAATGCAACCAAATTATGAGTTTCAGCAAACTTTAGGGTCGACATTGTGATGGGTTTTGATGATTAAAGATAAAATTGAGTTAGGGTTTATGATTAGAGAGGATAACAAGGTGTAAAATCGATTGAATGAGTGATTGAAACCCTTAATCAAAGTATTTATGAAATCACCCTCAACACCATTAACTGGAACTAGCAGCATTAAGTTAAACCTATCAGTATTAACTAACCCAGCAGTAGCAAGTTATGCCTGGCAGCATTAACTTATGCTGTGTGAAATATGTAAGATAAATCCATATGGTAACGCACTATTATTTTGTACACTTGGATTACTGAATTTATGAAACTTGACATTTGAGTCACTGAACTTACAAAAATATCCGCACACATCACTGAACTTGCAAAACATGACATTTATATTACTTAACGTATCCAAAAATATGCGTTCAAGTCACTCCGATTAACACTGAAATTATCAAACATTATTCTTCTTATAAGTTAAGTAACCTAAATGAATAAAATGAAAGCTCATTACATTAGACGCATATTTTTAAAAAGTTTAATGACATCTTTGTCTATTAACCATTTACAATGAATTTATAAAATAGTAACTAAAATAAATAAAATGAAAGTTCGTTTCCCACTTTTTTTTATGATAATTAAAACTTTTTAACTTAAATTCTTTCAAATGACTTTGCACATATTTAAGAATAATGTAAAAAGATGCTTTTATCAATTTGCTCTTGATCATAGATTTATGTGTTATTTGTTTATTAAGAGACTTAAAATTTGAATTTGATTCTCGCATCTGAATATGAATATGAGGCGTAAATGTCTGAATCTTAAAGGAATTATATTGTTTTTTTGTCTGAATGATATAAATGTAAAGCAATTTCATTCTTACGATACAATAATGTTTATAAACATTAAGTAGAAAAATTGAGTCATAAAACTAACACAACCTATCAACGGAGAAATCAAATGCGTTAAAACAAAACAATCAAGTGTGACTGAGTCGCAATTTAATTTCGTAAATTGTTGATATGTTATACTCACATTGGTTAAACGTCTTCGCCATTTTATAAGGTATCACTATCAATTAATTTATGGTTATATGATTGGAAAAAAGTAATATATTTCATAATGTACTTAACATTGTCATTTGTTAATTTAATATAAATTCCAAGAAAAAAATTCAAGTTCATGCTCAAAATACGCATGCCAAAATTTGATTCCAAAAACTAGTTATATATTTTTATTGTTTAAAAAAATCTTGTGTTTGAACATTTTTGTCGTCATCATATTATCTTCTTATTTAGCAAAAAAATAGCGATGATCCTCTTTAAACGAATTATCATTACTATGTAATGGGCTCAAATGTAGGATTCACTCACATCCGTTGTACTTATAGTTTTGGAGTAACACATTTACCGAGGAAACTCTTTACCCAAAAAAAAATCAGTTCACCTGAAGATAAATCATAGATAAAATCCATATAAAAACACTAGAATTCAACAAGCATCTATAAAGAAAAACACTAGAATTCAACATAACTAAACATAATTATCTTGGATTAATCGCGCCACAATGTAAACCATGCACCAATAATGTCGTTTATCTCTTTATTCTTAGATGACGCATTCGTCACCATCCAAGTATCTATTTAATATTAATGAATAAAAATGATTAGACAAAAAACAAGATGGGTTATTTAATGCCAAGAAACAAAAATTCCAAAGTTATTTAACAAAGCACTTACTATTTCAGGAAACTGTCATATGATATTTGAGCACAAAGACTAAGCACCCATTCGTCACATATAAAACCCCAACCCCTAACCACCCGACCGGTGATTCACAATAGGGAATTCCCACCTTAGACTACCAATGACACTAAATATAAATAATAAATAGTGTGTAGACGTTTTAGTAAAAAGAAATGTCAATTCCAAACAAAATTTAAGATAATTCTTGCGACTTCACAAGTCCAGCGGGCCGGTAATTTTCCTCAGTATTCTTGTTCAAACCCTTGGAAGAATTCAAAATAAATCACATTCCATGTCTAGGGAAAATTATAAAGAGCACATAGTGACGACTACATTTTGTGTAGACGTTTTAGTAAAAAGAAACAATAACCATATGAACAATGTTGCAATAATAATTAAGATGGTAGCATATGGTACCTTTGTAGATATGGTGTTGGGAATTATATTTGAGTTGATAAGACAAAACACGAATGAAACAAGATGGAAACAAAAGGACCAAAGTCGTTATTGTGGGATTCTACAAGATGTATTAGAAAATAAAGATTTGGTCAAAAAGAGATAAAGATGAATATTTAATTGATTTAATCATTAATATCTTTTATTAGTTTCCATGTAAGCCTTGACTCCTTATGTTATAAAAGGAGGTCCAAGCATATTGTTTTAGGTGTGCACAAAAAAATGTAGTCGACTAGTAAAAGTGTGTGTGTGTTATAGGCGTATGATTCATTGTAAACGCCTAGAATGAGTGTTGTAGCCTCAAAATCAATGTTTCATTGATCTTGTTACTAGTTAGAGTAACTGTTCTAGAATTTATCATCTAGAATTGGGGCTTGTATGGAATGATAATGAAGAAAAACCTTGTTTGATAATATATTGTTCTTTATATTCCGTTGCGTACTTATATTATCTGTAAAACATATCCTAGATGAGCTTAAACGATCTCCAGAATTGGTATCAGAGCCATGTGGCTCTCGATCTAGGATCTACAAGGTTTTAAAGAAACCCTAAAAACCCTAATTTTCAAGAAATCATGTGGTGAAAGTTTTATGGGGTTATGAAGATTCAGTGCTATAATGATGCTTATAATCGTCCTCTCTACCTGTTTGGGTATGCAATACGATTGGTAAGCTTTGTTACTATTTATTTGGGTTTCTTTTTGATCCGTTGTGCTCTAACTGATCAAACCCTAGACAATTATGGTTTATATATTATTTTTTTATTCGAATCGGATGTAGTGTATACACGGATTGGTATGAATTCATTCAAACTCTGTTAGGGTTTTCTTGATAAGCCGTGATAGTATAAAGTTAGGGTTTGCACTAGTGGTATCTATGGTGGTCATGATTTGGAAGAGAAGGATGTTAATGTTATTCTTGATCATTATCGTGCTTAAATCAGAAGACATGGAAACTTTCAAGGCAATGATCTAGATCAGTTGTTATACAACTGGTAATAGGATGGTTACTACTGCTAGGGTTAGCAGTTACTACTGTTCGATTTATATACTAAGTTAATGTTGTTAAAGAAGATTAATGCTGCTTGGATATAGTTTCTGCTGTTTGTTTAAGTTAGTGCTGCTCGACTCAATTAATGCTGCTAGGGCTCAAGTACATACTTAATGTTGCTAGTATATACTTAGTGCTGCCAAGTATATACTTAATGCTGTCAAGGATGGTTAATGCTGCTAATGTACTTTGTGCTGCCTAGTATGGAAGAACAGTAGTAAGTCATGAGTTAATACTGCTAAGGTATAAAAGCAGTTACTACTGTTATTATTGTTGGTTAATACTGCTAGCGTTAAAAAGCAGTTACTACTGCTTGTGGTAAAAGCAGTTAGTTACTACTGCTTGGGATTAAAAAGTTAATACTGCTTCATGATATTAATACTGCTATTGAATTTAAGCAGTTAATACTGCTCGGGTTCAATAAAGTTAATACTGCTTCCTATGTTAATACTGTTTGGGTTAAAGGAAGTTAGTACTGCTAGAAGCAATTACAACTGCTAGCCTTGTCCGATAAAAGAAGTTAGTACTGCTAGCTTTGACAGATATCGGATAACACACACATAAGATTTTTGGTTTTTGGTTCTTAACTGANTCATTCAGTAATAATCAAAATGCTCTTGAAGTTCCAGAATATTTTGAAAATAATGATTTCAAAGCTCGGCTACAAGCTAAAGACACTACAATTTGTTAGTTGAAGGAACATATCAAATCGATGAGAGAAAATAACACGGAAGAGAAAGTCAAACATGAAATGGATGAAATTGAGACCATAAACATTGAATTGGAGCATAGTGTGGCCAAATTACTTTATGAAAACGAGCGTTTACATAAAGAAATTAAGCATTTGAAAAAGATTTACAAAGATTAATTTGATTCGATAAAAAAGACACGAGCTCTCTCTAAAGAACACGGTGACTCTTTGATTGCTTAATTGAACTCAATCTATAGAAAAATGTGGATTTAAAACGTCAAATTCAAGACAAGGTTTTTGTAATTACATCATTGAAAAATGATTTATGAAAATTAAAAGGAAAAGAAATTGTTGAAAATGCAGCACAACTACCAATTGCCACCACTATTGCTCCAGGTATGTTCAAGATAGACTTAGAACCTTTAGCTCCATGGTTATTAAAAAATAAAGAAGCTGACTATCTTAAGCACACTCAAGAACAAGTTGACATACATCGGGGAATAGTAGAACAAGCTAAACCAAAATAGCCATTAGATAATGCGTTAGACTTTGCCTGTAAGCATGCCAAACGAATTCAGGAGTTACTTGTTTATGTTTAAGACACATGCTGTAATGCCTATAAACCTAGTGAGAAATTGAATGTTGTCACACCAATGAACAAAGTCAAGAAAGTTAGGTTTCTGAACCTCTCACATCCTCAAGCAACATTCAACAGGTAGAGTCATCTAAAACACCTGATTCTAACACACCTGTGTTGTCATCTACAGGATTGAAGTGTTCTACTAGTACTTGTAGATCACAACCTTTAGGCAATAAAAAGAATGATAAGATCTTACAAACACCAAGTAGCAACATCAAGAATAAAGTAAAAGTCCAACGTAGGAGAGTTAAATCTAAGTCTAATAAAAAGAATCGTGTTAAAGACCCTATTTGTGATGCAAATGTTAAGCATACTATGTTAAATGCGAATTCTGAGTTAATTCAAGTTAAATGTAATCAATGTATGTTTGATGCAAATCATGATGTGTGTTTCCTTGATTTTTTTAATGATGTGAATGTGCGCTCTAAATCTGAGTCTGAAATGAAAGGCCAACATCATAATATTTGGAAACCTATGGGTAAAGTGTTCACTGAAGTAGGATATAAGTGGAAACCAACAGGAAGATTTTCACTATAGGTGGTAACTCATACCCTTTAACTAGGATCACTCCTAAGAAAATAGTGCATCTTAAGGAAACCACTTCTAATTCAGATGAAACTCCAAAACCAGAGATTAAAGTTTATAGTAGGAGACCCAAAAAAATAAAATCAGTAGGTTCGAGTAAAAAAGCTAAGTTTGTAGAATCTGAGATTGCTAACAACTCGGAACCTAATCATTTGTGGGGATCCAATGCTACAGATGTTCCATCTTCTTTTTCTCTTGTCAATGACAGGTTTTCCAGATTGTTCTATGGTATCTGGACTCTGGATGCTCAAAACATATAACAAGGAACCACTCTCAGCTTATGAACTTCGTCAGTAAATTTCTGGGAACTGTTCGATTCGGAAATGACCAAGTTACAAAAATTATGGGGTATGGTGACTATCAGCTGGGAAATGTAATTATCTCAAGGGTATACTATGTTGAGGGGCTTGGACATAACTTGTTTTCTGTTGGACAATTTTGTGACGCGAATCTTGAAGTTGCTTTTAGGAAAAACACTTGCTTTATTCAGAATTTAGAAGGTGTTGATCTACTTTTAGGCTCCAGAGACACAAATTTGTACACAAATTTGTACATAATTTCTCCGATCTGTCTTTTATCAAAAGCTTCAAAGACTAAGAGTTGGTTATGGCACCGTCAGTTATCGCATCTCAACTTTGGTACTATTAACAAGCTAGCCAAAGACGGTCTCGCACGAGGCATTCCAAAGCTTAAATTTCAGAAAGATCGTCTGCGTTCAGCATGTGCATTAGGAAAAAGCAAGAAATCCTCTCATCAACCCAAAGCTGATGACACTAACCAAGAGAAACTATATCTTTTGCATATGGATCTGTGTGGCCTGATGCGTATGTAGAGCATTAACGGGAACAAGTATATCTTGGTGATTGTTGACGATTATTCTCGATTTACTTGGGTCAAATTTCTAAGATCAAAGGACGAAGCTCCTAACGCTATCATCAAATGAATAAAAAGTATCTAGGTTTGTTTGAATGCCACAGTCCGTAATGTTAGAACAGATAATGGAACTGGTTTTGTCAATCAGACTCTTCATGATTTTTATGAAAATATCGGTATTTCATATCAAACTTCTGTTGCTCGCACTCCTTAACAAAACGGCATTGTCGAAAGACGAAACTGAACTCTTGTGGAAGCTGCTCGCACAATGTTGATATTTTCAAAATCTCATCTGTTTCTATGGGCCAAAGCAATCAACACAACTTGTTATACCCAAAACTATTCTATGATTGTCTCCGATACAACAAAACTCCATATGAGCTGATGCACGACAAGAAGCTGGACTTATCGTTTCTTTATGTCTTTGGGTCACTCTATTATCCGACCAATGACAGTGAAGATTTAGGTAAACTAAATGCAAAGGCCGATATTGGTATTTTTGTTGGTTACGCGCCCGCAAAGAAAGCTTTCAGAATCTATAACAAGAGAACCTAGAAAATTATAGAAACTATTCATGTGACATTCGATGAGCTGACAGCTATGGCTTCTGAACAATTCAGTTCAGGACCTGGGCTTCAATCAATGACTCCCGCAACATCTCGTTCCAAACCATATTCCTCAACAACCTTGTAATCCACCAAATAGAGATGTATGGGATCGTTTACTCTAACCCATGTTCGATGAATACTTCAATCCTCCAACTATTGCCGTCTCTCCAGTTCTAATAGTTGTTGAACCAAAAGCCGTTGATACAACTGATTCACATGTGTCTACGTTAATTGACCAAGATGCACCATCAACAAGTATTCTATCAACACAAGAACAAGAACATTCTCCAATTATTTCTCAAGGTGTTGAAGAATCACCAAAAACACCACAATTTCATGATGATCCTCTTTATGAATCTCTTCATGAAGACTCAACTTCTCAAGGATCGTCATCTAATGTGAGACCATCCCACACTCCATATGAACTTATTGGTAGATAGACTAAGCATCATCCAATAGCAAATGTGATTGGTGATCCTTCTCGCTTAGTCTCCTCCAGAAAGCAACTACAGACTAACGCCATGTGGTGTTACTTTGATGCCTTCCTAACTTCTGTAGAACCAAAGAACTTCAAACAAGCAATAAACGAACCATCTCGGATAGATGCAATGCAAGACGAAATTCATGAATTTGAAAGACTACAAGTTTAGGAATTGGTGTCGTGTCCAGATAAAGTCATGTTGATTAAACTAAAATGGATTTATAAGGTCAAGACAGACGAATTTTACGGGGTACTCAAGAACAAGGCTAGATTAGTTGCTTAAGGATTCAGGCAAGAGGAGGGAATCTATTTCGAGGAATCATTTGCACCGGTTGCAAGAATAAAGGCCATCTGTATCTTTGTAGCAAATGCCGCCAACAAGAATATGACGATCTTCCAAATGGACGTCAAAATGGCTTTCTTAAATGGCGAGCTCAAAAAAGAGGTCTACGTTTCTCAACCAGAAGGATTTGTTGATTAGGACAATCCATCGCATGTGTACAAGCTCAAAAAGGCCCTTTATGGTCTCAAACAAGCACCACGTGCATGGTACGACATACTGTCAAGTTTCCTCATCTCACAACATTTCTCTAAAGGTGCAGTCGATCCAACACTCTTCACAAGGAAAGCAGAAAATGACTTATTACTGATGCAAATCATGCGGGGTGTCAGGACACTAGACATAGTACATTAGGAAGTGCTCAATCCTTGGGTGATAAACTTGTTAGCTGGTCATCCAAGAAGCAAAAGAGCACTGTGATCTCGAGTACAGAGGCTAAATATATTGC
>BQNB010044176.1:18974-45042 GCA_026074375.1 Tanacetum coccineum | reverse complement strand
TTATAAGTCAAGCCAGACCCTAAAAGTCAAAGGGTAAAATCGTCATTCAAAATTTCGAAAATTCTCGGATGTTACAATACATATCTTCAGGAGATACATATCTTCAATGTCATTCAAATGCAGCCTTGGAAAGTCAGCTTCATTGAATATATACTCCTTCAGATCTACTCGTCTTATAAGAATCTCTTTCAAGTAACCATAACCAAACTTTTTGTCAATCGATATTCTTATCACACTAAGGATCTTCATTTGTGAGTAGACTTTATGACGTGATGTTACCTTATGTCTTGCGCTATAGAAGAGTTGATGTTTAGGTCCTTAGTGATGGATTCCATATGCAGCATTTAAGTCATATTGCACTTTACTTGAGCTTTATATCTTTGGGATCATCTCTTCTAAGCCTTCTAGGTCATACCTTGCAGCCTTTGGTTTGGTCAGTGAAACGACATACTTCTTTTCCTTGTTTCCAGTCTTCAAGTACTCGAGGTCTTTGTTGAAGAAGAAATCTACATGAATGGTTTTGTAACCGGGAGGACCTTGCAAAGGTAGTGGCTTGCTGAGATCATAAGGACATCTTCCTCCTTCAGGATCCACCCAATCTATCTAGTCTGTCAGATCTAAGTAACACTGTTCTAGATTGTACTCGAGCTCGATGCTGTTCTTGAAATTCCCTTTCAGTAATGCGAATGCTGGTCCTTCTTAGTATGCTTTCGTGAGCTTATATTTCTAAAGACATTTCTTGGAAAATTTTGTGTAGTCAATAGTTGAACCTATTAGATCGTCAAACTGTTTTGGGTCTTTCTCAGCATTAACCATATCATTGAACCAGTTTTGTTTAGGGGCATCATTCACATTTGGTTCCTTGAACTAATCTGGGTCAGGAGTTTATGGTCTTTCAACAACATCTTGTTTGAACCATTTAGACCTGTCTTGTTCAGCAACATCATCATCTTGTGTTGATTCTACAACATCCATAGCATCATCTTGAATTGATTCTTCAGCATCCAAAACTTTTCGGTCTTTGACGGCTCAGATGGGGCTTTATCTTCTTTTGATGACTCAGCTTGATCTTTGCCTATCTTGGATGAACATGCCTCAGAATCCTTTTGTCTTCTCTTCTTTGTGTCCTTACCAGCATCTATAAGAGGATCCTCATTATTGTGATGTCTTTTCTTCTGAGTTGGCTAGACCTTATACTGTCTATCAATGTAATCTTCATCAACTAACATTGAATCCATCAGTGCATCGTATAACTACTGATGAGCTGGGTGTGTTTTGAATGACTTGGATTTCATCATTAGTGACACCAGTTTATTCCTCTGATCATATTCTTTGAGGTAATCTTCATCAAATGGTTTTGTGGAATACTTGGGCATGTTTTTCTTAGCAGCTTTTTCTTGTTTAATTTTACCGAAGTCATAAACAGCTTTTAGTAGCACTTTCTTGAGATGAGCTTGTACAGACTTGTCAATTGCCTCTATGTGATCAATCTTTGACATTGCTTTGACCTTCTTTTCAAGTTTCATGAGCCTTTATAAGATAGCCTCAGCATCAACTTTCTCTTTAGATTGCTTAGGCTTTTTGATGATTATCTTTGTTTTGCTTTGTTGTGGTTGTGGTTTTGGTGACTGTGTTTTTGGTGAATGTGTTGTCTTTGCCTGTGAGGGTGTTACAATTATATCAACTGGTTGAGTGTCTTGAACAACTGGATTAGCTTCTTAAATGGGAACATCCACCATTGACTGAGTCTCAGTCTTTACTAGATCTTGCAAAATATCATGCATTAAAATATCAAAATTATCATTGAGTAATTGGTTACCATATTCTGTAGATGACAATGTTTGACTAGGTCTGAGAGGTGGTACTTCAGGTTTCTTCTTCTCCAGCTCAAGTGCAAGAACTTGGATCTTTTCAGCTTTCTTCTTCCCAACATCATCATCAGAATTATCAGTCTCAGTTCTTTTGTCGTCAGACTTGTCTTTAAGTTCTTCTTCATCAGTTTGCAAGAATCCTTCTTCATCATCAGATCCTGAGAGTGAACTGACAGAACTATCACTTTGATCATCTGGTGTTTCTGGAATCACACTAGATCCTTCACCTAGACCTTTAGGGCGCTGTTAGAGTATGTACTCATTTCTGCTTGCTTTGCTTGCTTTCGTCAAGTCTAATAAATATTGTGCAACACTAGGTACATTAGCAACTAACTTCATGGTCAAATGATCTTGAGTTCCTTCATTTTTCTCCTTGTCAACCTATCTACCAATGACATGACCAATATGTCTTTCATTCAACCGACGTTCTTCGTCAGTAGCTTCAGTTTCTTCTAAGTTTTCTGAATCAACTAACTCTTCAAACTGAGTAGTTTCTTTAAAAATGGTCTTTGTACGCTTCTTTCTTGGTACTCTAATTTTTTTCGTCTTCTTCTTCACATTGACTTTAATACCATCTTTTGTAAGTAGCCCTTTTCCTCGACCTTTGGCTGATTGAGGGTTTGTTGATTTAGCCATGTAGTTCAAATAGTCAGCAAATGCCTTGATGGTGTCACTCATCATCTCCTCTGGAATTTCCATTCCATATCTGGGAAGTTCCTATCCTTTGTTTATAAAATTTAAGTTTCTAAGAACCGCATCAAGTTTTATTTCATGCTTGTCAAATTGGGGTCTCTTAGATATAGTGTTGTGATATGAAAGGATGTGTTTGATGATAAACTTCGTGAATCTAGGAAATGGTAACAGTTCCTTCTTCTTAGCACGGATTTGTCTGGAGTCTATTTGAAATTTAAAGTCCTCCCAGATCAGGTCTGCATAATTGACATTTGCATTTGTTACCATTCCCTAAAAATTTAGATCAAATCTGGTCTTGGTCTGTCAAACCCAAAAGCCTTTCCTGCTAAGCATTTGTTAATCATGGTCATAAATGTTCTTCAAGGTTTATACATGTTGTTGATGTGCATCTTTGATATTTGGTCAAAAGATCTAGGGTATCCACGCTTTTTAATGAATGAGACAAGTTCGTCATGTGGAGGTGGTTCAACAAATGGATGATCAAGACCTTTAGCAGTTATCTCTAATGCATTATGAAGTAAGTCTGCTCCCTCTTCAAATCTTTAGTCATCTAACATGAAGGAATAAGTCTGTGTGTTTGAGTCTAGAGAAACATTGTCCCAGACTTGCTGCATGTAGATCTCGGGGACATCAACAGTTTCGGTGAAAGCATTCAAGAAGTAATATTGCTTTAGAATTGCAAGATAGAGTGGGCAGATGAGTTCTGGTTGTTGTTTCTCTAAAGCAATTTTTTAGTTGCTAAGGCCAATCCTCACTTGCTTAGAAATTAGAACCAATTCATCATCAGGACGGTATTGTTGTTGATTCTCTTATGCCATTGATTCTGTGGAAACTAGAAGAGGGGTTGTATAGTTTGTACTGTTTTAAAAAAAACTTAGATTGACGAGTTATGTGAATTCAAGGGATATACACAAGTGTATATTGTAGCGATGCAATAAACAAATAAGTAAATATGAAGTATGAACAAGTAAAGAAAAGAAAGATCAAACCAATGACACAATGATTTAGAGTGGTTCAGCTACGAAGCTCCTCTTCGCCTTACTCCACTCCTCAAGTACCCAACTTGAGAGTTTTCTTCACTATGTCAACAAGCTCCCTTTAGGCGGAGAAAACCGTACACATCGGTTACACTTTTTTCGGTACTAAGCTAAATACCGAGTTCTACTTCAAGATAGAACCAATCTAACACACTATGTATTTTATGGCCTAAATACTAACATATCATACATATATGATAAACACAACACACAACACAAGATATACAACATCAATGATTATCACAATTGTGATGACACACTTGAAGCTTCACGTCTTCTTTAGTGTTCTTCACTAAAGAGTGGAATAAGTTGATCACTTGTAATGGATTATGAAACAAGTATAATGATCAAAGAATATGAAAAATGAGAAAATATAAAGAGAAAAATATTTGTTAGAGTTGTCTAAAATGAAGACTTAAGGTTGGTATTTATAGCCAACAATTGAAAATCAAAAACTATCCTAAATGGCTAGTTCCACATATCCATGGATCTACCAAATGCTGGATCCGTCCTTTGTTTTAGGTGGATCCGTGAGGTACAGCTGGGACATTTTTTTGTCAATTAGTGATTAATCCCAAATCATAACAAAATATTCTTACATACTTAAAAATCAGATTTATTAGATACTTTTAGAAGGAAAATATTTCTTAACATAAATAAGGAAAGATTTTCTAGATTTGGGAAGATTGTTTCCACTTATGGTTAATCCTATTTTGTCTTACATGATTAGTATAACTAGCTTATAATTAATCATGTGTTTACTTAAAATCATTTGATTAGAAAAGGTTTATGCAAATGATTAAGTTTAGATGCAATAGAAAATATTTTTCTTTGATCATTAACTACGTTTAATAATGCCATATTCATACCTTAAGTGATTTGTCATCGTCAAGTAAACTTACGACTAAATAACTTATTTACGTAAACTTTTACATAGTATGACATTATATTTGTTATTATTAAAACATGAAGATCATTAAATATAGATATCATTTTTACGCGAATATTTGTATTAACAATCTCCCCCTTTTTGATGATGAAAAAATATAAACTCATATGTATTAAAAGTTACTAAATATGTATTTAGTGATTGGGTTTACATATCTTCTCCCCCTTTTTGTCGAAGCAAAAAGTGTTGTAGAGGCGCGTCTTGCAAGTCTTGTTTTAACGAATGCTAAGTAACTTGGTGACGAATGCAAAGTAAAAAATAAAGACGATATTGAAAGTGCTCCCCCTTGGTGTATGCTCCCCCATTGTTTGGGGCACCAAGGAATCAAGCTATAGATGCGGGCTACAAAACAAAGTTAGTAGACAAGCAAATATATATATGGCAACAACACATGCATATATATAGGTACCAAGTAATCAAGAATCACCACAACCCATCAACTAGTAATGTTAATTTCATTATAAGGGAAATTAACATAAAATTTAGCTTATAGCCAATAATACAAAGTAAAAAACGACCATAGACTAAAGAAAATGAAAACAACTAAAAATTTTAAATCTTGGGATAAATATCATTTTCCCATATAATCCGTAGGGTGAGGCAAAACATCCAAGTGGCTAGTGCGGAAAGTATGGTGGGTTGGATGGAGAACCAAGGTGATGTCGGATGTAGGAGAACATGTAGTTGACCCGGTTTCTAAGCATTTAGATTTCATGCCTAGTGGTGCTACAAGATTGACAAAATATGTTGTGGAGGTGAGGCATGTTATTTGGATAAACAAAATCCAAGATGTTGTTTGGAGGGTTGGTAAAATCTTGATTTCCAAGATGTGGTGGTAAGTTTTGAGTGTTTTCGAGTTGAAGTGCATTGTTGTTAATATTAACAAACAATGGTTGAGGTGGTGGTTGTTGTTCAAATCCGGGTGGTGGATGTGGAAATCCGGGTGGTGGTCTTGAGACATGAGGTGGTGGGGATGGATTTAAAGGGCCAGATGGCCAATTATTTACGGTTGACACATAAGGGTCATTTGGTAACAAAGTTTGTGGTGGAAGTTCTTGAGGTTCTTGTTTCATTGGGATGACAAATCGGAGTTTGGGTGGAGGAGCAACAGGAGTTGGTGTTGGTGACTCACTTGGAGATGATGACGAGGTGTAGTGAGTGCTCCTACTAGAGGTGGATTTGGATGAAGCATGTGGTAGTGAAAGAGATTTCTTTCTAGGAAGTGGTGATGGAGATTTCTCATTTTGGTGTTCCTCACTTGAGGATTCAAGGTTGACATAGGTAGGTGTTTTGACACTCATTCTTGCGGTTTTTCTTTTAAAGTTAGGTGAACTGGTCTCGGATGAACTTGTCATGGTGATTGCGTAGGAAGTTTCAAGAAATGTGAAGAAAAATGGCATTGATGATGATGATTATATGGTGGAATTGTTTTGTGTAATGGTTCTTGGATTATATGGAAGACATGATATATCCTAAGGTTTAAAATCCCACATAGCATCATATAGCATTATTATAAGATAAAGTAGAAAAGGTTAAAAATCAAGAAAATTCGAATTTTGGCTCCTGGTTTGGTGACACACAGATCTACCAAAATAAGGGACATATCTTCCTGTAGGTGGATCTGTGGATAGGTGTCACCTGCAAATTTGACCAGAACCTGTTTTTGCTGCAAAAACCCAAACAAATTTTCATGCAAACTACATAATTCATAACCTAGTCATAATTAGTTCAACATACATAACCCAATATTCAAGAAAAGTATCATCCTAACATAACATTCATAAGTCAAGTAGCAAATAAGTAAGGAAAACTAGTACATGCATAAAATCAGTCATTTTTGGTTCTTTAAATACTTGGAGATGGTACCAACCAAAGTAGCGGTTCAAGCATTTAAACATTCCTCTTTTCTCTTTTTGGGCATCGGTTAACTCCTCATTATCAGATAGTTCCTCGTAGAATTCTAAGAATGATGGGACATGGTGTTAGTTTTGGGACCACATAACCCTCTATCCAAACACACAATCTGACCCAAACACTCAAAACCCTCAAACAAAATCTTTAATAATCGACAATTGGAGCTATAAAACACAAAGATCATCAACAAATCATCAATCATGATCAAAAATTGTAAGTGATTTCATCTTTTTTTTTAATTTTGGGCATCGGTTAACTCCCTATTTTGGATATGTGGATATATGTCATGCTTAAAAACGGACAAAGGTGGTTTTAGCCAAATTGGGACATGGTGTTAGTTTTGGCAAATGAAGTGTGTTATACATGTTATTAGGAGCATGTATTTTAATTTTTGAGTCAACGTCCAAGTTTGAGCAAGCCGTACAACTTGTCGTGAATTTCCAGATGGAATTTCAACGTAGTCAATCCTACTAGGAGTGTGTTAACTTGAGCATATTTTTGACCATTGCTAATAACACAAGCATTATGAACATTTATACTTGACAAAACATCTTCAAAACAAGTGTGAGTTGTAATTCGATGATTGTTCTTTTCGTCTTTTTCAATCGATTTCGTAATTTCGTGTATCGACCACTAATGGTAGTACACGTAGATTTCAAAAATATCTGTGGTCATTAAATTGATATTTTCTTGATCAAATAAATTTCGAATCTCGATTATGTTCATGATTGGAAGTTTGTAATTGGAACGTGTAATGAGAATTAACATCTTTTGAATAATGATTAATTACTTCATTAGAATCCCGCTTACGATTATTTTTGGGAGGATGGAGGATCACTATCTATGATGAGTTCCATCATTCCTAGTCCTAATCTTAAATAATTAAATACTTCACGTTTTAGAGGCTTAGTTAATATATCAGCTATGTTATCTTCGGATGCAACTTTCTCGATAGAAATGTTTCCCTTTTGGACGTTGTCGCGAAGTGATACGTGAGAAATAACATATCCGTTTTATGCCAAAAATGACCCTAAAAAGATGAAAAGTGAACATATTATGCTTGTATATTGTACATTTTGTCTTTTGTGATGTGTAGGTACGGATATTGCAAAAATCACAAGAAAAGAACCAAAAACCAGACAAAAATGAACACGAGACAGAACGAGTACACTAGAGCCGGATATTTATCAATTATGGTCAACCAAGGTCAACAAAAGTCAACCATGGTCAAGCTTAGTCAACCCACAAGATGACAAAACCTTGAAAAATTCCAAATGAGCTCTTAATGTTAAACCTTTTTCACAAAAAGTCCCTAAACAATTTACACCGATAGTCCTTTGTTAGTCCTTAAAACTAATAAAGACTAACGGTCGTTAAGTCTTAAAATTAACTAAACCAAATCCATTGAACCCTTAGCCCAAAATAAATACCCGAGCTCATACCCTTTTATTAAAAAACTGAGCCCAAGTCAACACCGTTTGAAACTCGGTCAAAAGTCTTAAATAAACGAATAATGAAAGAATTAGGGGGCGGGAAAATTCGTTTTACTATTCATCGTCTCCCCCTATTCACCCTGCTCAAATTAACCCAATTAAAGTGCAATTAACTCTTCCTTTTACTCGATTGACGTGGCAACTAAGATGCTAGTACAAAGCTCCACATCAGCTAAGAAGAACGTCATCAAATGCAATCATTGGCCAGAGCTGACACAAGGGAATGCCACGCAGATATCAAACAAACACACCTAATTGGGAAATTTGCACTAAATCAAGTGGGAAAGAAGCACAAGCCTCCAAAGAGTCGGGATTGCGACGCTGGCAATCCGTGTGACATTCTTTCATCCAACGGATACAAATCAGGATCCAATGATTAGAAGAAATGAATGGCTTGGATTAAAGGGAGCGTCTAAGGCCTAGATCCTTCTTCTCTTGCCTATAAAAAGGAACTCAACCTCACTCACATAAGTCATCTAGTGTAGTTTTTAGTTTAGCTTATAGAATAATTTAGCTTGTATCGTTTTAGCTTATTTGTATTTTCAATTTATGTAATCTTTCATTTTCAAGCTTGTACTCAGTTTTAATTTCAATAAAAGTTTATGTTTACTCTTTGTTCGATTTATAAATTCTGGTTTACTTATTTTGCACTTATGGTTTAAATGCTTTCTTTAATTCTGTTTCATAAGCTCAAATTACTCATAAGCTACTAAACGCTCTTAAAAGTTTGAATACTCCATGGAATTGGATGGCTGCTCTGAGTATTCAAACTGGTAATAGTTCTTGATGGTCAAGAGTTAGGATTAGATTAGGATTTTGGATTAAGCTTAAGCTGCTTTTATAAGCTCTAAATAGAGCATTCACCTCTGTTTAGCTGAGGTGGAGGTACTCTTTCTTTTTCCTTTCTTTATTTTCTATGGTGTCATTTTATATTCTAGTCATACTTTACATATTAGCTTAATCTGCTTATTGTCTGCTTATTGTTGTTTAATTCTGCTTAATGTTGTTTATTACTTTTGTTTAATGCTTGTTTAGTTCATTAGTTAGATTAAATCATAGTTTACAAGTTATAGTTATAAAACAGTTCAAAAAACCATAAAAAGTAGCATAGATTAGTAGCTTATTGTTCTAGCTTATTTGATTTTGAAAATTTGCTCATTAGGTCTGTTAGTAGCTTATTTTCAACCGGTATTTGAAGTTTTTTGCTTTAACTCTCAATTTCATAAGCTTAATATGGGTTTTAAGGATTTAAAGGGGTGTTTGGCTTATGGCAGTACTAACTAGAGTTAGTACTGTCCATAGCATTTTGGTCCTTTGAATTAAGTTTAAACTTCATATTTTATGATGTTAGGATTTAAAGTTGTTGTTAGGCTTAATCAGTTTTAATCAAAGTTTATAAGTAGTGGTTAGCATCTGTTAGCATAAGTTCAGTTGTATAAGCATTTTAAGCTCAAATCAGTTCTAGTTGTTTCCATTGCTCCATTAGCTCAAGTCTTAGTGTTTAAATGAAGTTAAAACCAAGTCCTTAAATCTGCACTAGTTGGTTTTGTGTTTTGTGGTCAAATGCATCAGATAATATAAGCAGTTTTTAGTGATTTTCAAGTTGAGAATTCAGATAGTAAGGATTAGAGTTAGGACTTAAAATTAAGAGCACAAGTAGTATTTAGGTCATATTAGATCTGTTTGAGTTTTATTTGTAATAATTTGCTTATTTACTAATCTGTTTTTAAGTTTGAACTTAGCATTTTGTCTTTTCACTAAAACCAAAAAATAAGTATTCTGTCTGCAATAGTTTTTTTTTCATTTAGCATTTTTATAGCTTTGTTGAATTTCAAAATGTTTTTCAAAAGCTGTTATAAGTAGTTTGGAGGTCAAGCTTTAAGGTGATATAGGCCTTATTGCCATAAGGATCTTTTAGCTTAGTTAAAAATAAGCCCAAAGTTACTTGTTTGTCTGTTTGGTAACCAGTTTATGCCAAAGTGCTTATTTGAATTTTCAGTTTATGGCTTATTCTATTTGCTTAATTTTGGTTCAGAACTGCTTATTAGATTAGTGGTAGGGTGTAGGTAGCTTATTTGGTCTAGGTTCTAGCTTAATCAAGTTTTCTAGCTTCTTTAGTTTTGTTTAAAAGCTCAAATTTCCTTTAAGTGTTTTCTGTCAATTTTAAGTTCATTTTTTTAGCTTATTGCTTAAGTTTCAAAAAGATTTGTTTTTGTAAATAGTGCTTGTCTTCAGCTGTTTTATAAATTTGTGCAAAAAGTTTTCAAAATAAAAAAAAATGCAAAAAGAGAAATCATGGGGGTCGAACCCATGACCTCCCTTTTAACACCCACACGTCTCACAAACACACACACTAACCACCAGCACCAGTAGGGCTATCTGTCATGATAGCCCTTTACTAATCTTTTAAACTCATTTTGTTTTCCTTTTCTAAATAAAAAGCAGAAGCTTATTATAGGGCTTTTAGAGCTTATTTCACTAGCTTATTTTGAGTTAGCATTTTTATAAAATCAGTTTTACTTTCATAAACTTTTAGTAATTTTCCTAGAAATTTTAGAGTTAATTTTGTATTTTTAATCATTTTATTTTCATTAAAACCTTTAAAAAATCATAAAAATAGAAAAATAATCAAAAAAATGATTTTCTTTTTCTGAAAATTTTCTTTTATCATATTTTAGGTTCAGAATTTAAATTTGCTTTCGTAGGGTTAAAATTTAAGAATTTTATTTTTTAAAGAACGGGATTTGATTCCCGCTCTCGTTTTCTTCGTTTTTAACTTTAAGTGCTCTTGGTTTAGGATTTCCTTAGCTTTTTCTTATAAGTTAGTAAATTAGGATCATTCTAGGTTTAATTTTTAATAATGTAAGTTTTAATTGTCGCGTCTTCTTTAATTCCCGTTATTGTTTAATGCTTATTTGCTTAATTGTTTAGTCGTTTATTTACTTTTATATGTTTTATGTGTTTTTAATTAGTAGAAATAGAAAAACCAATTCAAAAAGTTTAAAACCATTCAAATCATTGTCCAAATAAAAACGGAGTTTCAATTTTATAATTCTTGGGGTATAAACGACCCGGTGAATACTCACCGGTTAAACGTACGATATTTTTGTGAGATTTTCCTAATTACCTTTGTCCTCAAGGGTAGTTTTGGAATTTCAATACTTTAGTATTATACGTATATAAAATTGTAAACACCAATACCCATGCGTTTAAACGTTACCTCAGCCTCCTCAAAAACAGCAAGATTAGAGGACAAAGATTGTCTCGTAATAGCTTGTGCATCACCACTACAATGACGATCACGAAGGTGTGTAATCAATGAAGTTTTTGTAAGCCCGTTTCCACCACCATCCTGACAACCACTAAGACCTACAAAAGGGCAATGAAAACACACAACCGCCATAATAATCCACCACAACACACGAAACCTTATATTAACCTTTTGTTGAATCGATATGCAAACAAGAAAAGATGAGACAAACAAAAAAAATGAACCGCGGACTCCTGTACGAGATTATTATTGTTATTATTATTATTATTATTATTTTAACCCCACCCATTCTTTACCATCAATTTCACTCATTCTTTATCCTCTTTTTCCCTTTAACCATTAAACACAAAGAAGCCATGAAATGTGAATTGCAATCCAGTGAAACCAGTTGATACAACAAGTGCATATCATTATTTTGTTCGTGCCCATTGAACTAAAATCATCGCTAACCGATCTATTTGATAGAGGTAACTTTAACAATTTTCTACATTTGATATCGCCATCCATCGATATCATAACCAACAGATGAAACTAATATCCCAAATAATTCCTAAAACCCACATCTGATATCACCATCCATATATATCAAATTTCTACCTTCTGAACCACCGAACCCCACCACACCACCACCTGCCATGAAAAAGCATACATAGCCACAATTAAAAACTCAAACACCCTTTCACCCCCAAATCTATCAAAAGCATACATACATCATAAAAGAAAATCAATACAAATAGAAAACCATATTTAGGCCACCACATTCAGGCCACCACATACCCACCACCGACAACCACCACCACCGCCACATCTTGACTGAAATCGGCTGAATCTAGCCGGATCTTGGCGAGGTTTGATTTTATTGTGTGTATGTGTTCAAGATGATGATTTAAGAGGTTTCATTTGAATGAGGAAAAGATGGATTTTAATGGACAAGATGATGGTTTTTGCTTTGATGTTAGAAATACATAAAAGAGTTTGGTGGTTTGTGTTGTGACTGAGATGAGGATAAGGAGAGATGGGAGAGTGAAGAGTGTTGTGGGATTTTATTTGGTTCTTTATTAATAATACACAATGACAATATTACCCTCGTATTTAACAGTCAAACTCGGTCAAACCAACGTCGTTATTAACTTTGGACTAAACTATTACGGGTCATCGGGTTTTGGACTGGATCCGTTACATTTTAAACTATTGAACTAAAACTGTTATATCCGGTAAACCACAAGGACCAAAAATATAGTTAACTCAATTATTTATAGTTAATTACATTTAATTACCCATTAATTAAAAAGCCTTATTAGTTAGTTACAATTAAATAACTAATTAACGACCGTTAGTGTTCATTCGTCGAATCATATATTAATATAAATAATAAATATACAATTATATTATTATTCACATTAATATGATGATACATAAATGTATAACGTGTGTGACCTCGTAGGCTCACATATTTCTAGCCGTATACATATTCGTATGACATGAGCACAAACCCAAACGACCCTACTGTTAATAAAATATAATGCCTAAAAACATTAATAATATTTTTTCACATCTTTACGTTTTGATAATCACAAAATATATGTTCTAAGTGTTGAATATGAACAAATATAAATTATATATGTCCGAGAATTATTCAGCCAAAGGACGCATACGTTAATAAGATAACAATGTATATAATATATAAATGTAGTATATTTGATTATATGTTTTTTAAAACAACTATCGTTAAAAGTTTAACAGAAATAAATATTAGGTTAACATGTTTGAAGGGACTAATAAGTTAAAAATCGAATAAAATAATGATCCGATTTACCCCTCTCTCTTCACCCTAATCGGCCGAACACTCCTCAATTGAGGAGGTTGGAGAGCTTCTGCTTGCTCCAAGCAATAAGGGAAATATATATGGGTCTAAGGCTTTCATTAGCAAGAGAACTTGAAACCTGAAAAACCCTAAATATCTCCCTTGCTCTCTCTCTCTCGATCGGCCGAACCACAAAACCCTTGAGGGTTTCGGTTTTTCTTTTCCCCTTGTCGTGCAATCAAACAACAAACCCTTAGGGTTTTTTCGTGTAGCGATTGAACAAAGAAGGTGGTGTTTTATTCGTGTGTTGACAGATTCAAAGACGAAAAAGAGAACGTTTGGTTTAAACACTACTAGTACTAGCATACACATTGTTTGCTAAGAACGTATTGTGTGTGAATACTTAGAGGGATTATCTTTTGATCCTTGGTGTTTTCACATGGTGTTATACACACGCGTATATTGAAGACAGTGGTTATCGTTAATTGCTAAATGACATACATCTTCAATCCTTTGTTAATTATAAAGTTCTATACGTGTTTTGATTTTTCCGCTGCGTACTCGTGATATGTTTAATTGTTAATTAGATCTAAAATCCCAACACTAAGTTCCAATAAATATTTCTTGAACAAAATTCATGCCTTAAATATATCAAAATACAGCAATACAACGGCAAAAGGCGACCAAGTAGGAGGCCAAAAAGCAATACATGTTAACATTATATTTTTAACGTATACTAAAAAACAGGTAAATATCATACTAAAAATGAAAATCTAAGATATTGCCCATTCAACCCATGATCTTTTGACCCATTCCTAATACCGACCCATTCAACCCGCCTTCCTCACTAATCGTCTAATCATATACTATCTGAAGTCTAAAAACCAAAACACCTTGTTACAATAGCAGCATGCACGTCATCTGGTGTAAAGTAAACCTGCAGGAAACGGACACGCCTTTTTAGCAGATGTTTGGTTCAGACAAATTGTGTATAGAAGTAGCAAAATAACAGGTGGGACTGAACAAGTTTTGTTGGAATAGGGTAACCTGCAAAAACTAACTGTCCAATTTCTTTTTTGATTATTTATGTGATGCATTCGACTACAACGGCCGTAACAATTACAATAATACACATTTAATGAATATAAAGGTTTAAAATATTAGAGATAAACCTTTACCTAAATGGACCTATTCATCAGGCAGATGCAGATTACATTTTAAGTGGCCTAATTATTTACAAAAGTTGTTGGAGTTGTAGTTGTTTAGCCCCTTTTTCTTTTTTGCTTCCGATGAAGTTTGGGTTAGAAGTGATCATTTTGTTGAGTTTGGTTTTTTCCTTTGGCGATTTTGAGCTTCCTGTTTCATTTTTGTGGGTCGCCATGCCTGCGACAATTATTTCTGCGACTTTTTCCATCACAACCTGCAGTGGGGATCCTGCATGAAAGTTGCATCAGTTGGATTTGTACTTTGTTGTGATATCATTTGACTTTTGATAATTAACTGCTACAACTTGGTTTCAAACAAGTATACCAGATTATGTGAATGTGATGGTCTGAATAAGCGAAAATAATAAATCACTCATTGTATACATTTGATATAACATTTAAGCTTTTATAGTCAAGTATAAATCATCAATCAGAGAAAATTATACCCACTTAGCACAATAGGCTTATAGATACTTCTTTGGACATGAACGGTGAAAGCATGAAAGAGAGGCTAAATCCTTTTGAACCGTAATAATGGAGCTAAAGATGTACAAACCTTGTGTATCTTTCCTAACTTTTTCGTGATTTATAACCTACACTTAGCATGAACCTATTCGTCTCATGAAAACTACAATAGTTCACTCCAACAAAGGATTTTACTGCAAGTCAAAACTCTAAAACATCATCCAATATTAACAGATTAGGGGGATTCTCGTATGCCATAATATATGATGACAATGGACAATAAGATAATGTTTATTAACTCGCCAAGTAACCTCATCATATATACTAAGAGATTGATTTCTCTCCCGTCATCCTTCGCGTCACACGGTAAATGCACATTGAAATTTTAACAATGTTCAACAGAACCGGCAAACTTATTCGTTGTATGCAAAAAGCACAATTACTTTCAGATGTGAAGAATGTAATGTGTACCTCTTACGGAGCTAAATAGATACATGCAGTTTCAGCCAAACACACCACATTAGGACTTTCCAAATGTTTTTCTCTAACTATGGTTATAGACTCTTGGTAAGCGTGAGTCGACAATGTGGCGAAACTTTCCATCTTCCATAGCTCGAGTTAGTGATGTCGTAACCTGCTATTTCATTTTAGCAATACGAATAACCTTTCGGGAAATAGATGTGCAACAGGATATTTGCTAAATTCTCAAATAAACAGAAATGAAGTATGCTTATTTGAACACTAAGAACCTGTACCAACATCTGTCAACAGGAATCGTGTTACTGGAAATTGCTTCCACATCATATCGGTTCATCTTAAAGTTTGTTGCGAGATGGGGAAGGTCTGTCTACCTGAATATGCACATTGAGAAATTTAGCTACTAAAAGAACAAAATGAAATGGAATTAATGCAGAACCTAATGCTTTTAGAAATAAAATAAGCTCGCTCAATATAGTTTTACCTTTGCATTTGTTGAGTTAATGGTAGAAGGTGACCTCTGTCCGTATTGTTCCTGCTTGTTTGCCTTACATCATGTTGGTTGAAATAAGATGTAGTCTTAGTTGCCAAAGTTGGTTTCTCCACTTAAACCCAAAGTTGTGCCTTTCTAGCAGTACATCCCTATAGGCAATAAATAAAGAAAAGTGAAAAAGGCAAAAAGATGAACGAACAATGTGTCAACAAAATAATAAACCTGCATACCCTCAAGAAGCAGATCTAGATATGCAATTCCAAACATCCCGTTTCATCATCTAATTTTATGATTTTCCTAACAGCGGACATCCAAGTGTTGTGAAAAAAGCATAATGAAATACAATTGGAAAGAAGTGGATTTGTATAAACATGGTTTGCATCTTATTATATACGTGGTCAGAGTCAGAATCAAGTTCTGATTACATTTTATTCCGTAACCAACAACATATTGATATGATTAAAAATGAAACTTACCACTCACGTGATGCCGGACTGGATCACTGCTTCGTCGTAGTTGGCAATAAATGATTTTTCTCCCCGTGAGAGGTGCATTTCTTCTCTAGCGAAATGAATCATGGTGCCACCTGTTACAGAAGAAGCATGTTAATTAAGGGATAGAAGAATATTATAATGCATATGAACCATTTACCTTTACTTCTCTTGTGGGTCCAACTGTGCAGCTTCTTCCTTTGGTTCAAACGAAGCGGATCGAAGGGCCCAAACATATAGGGTAAACTTATTGCTAATGTGCCCCGGGTTAATGTACTATCTTGCTCAGTATTGCGAGTACAAGAATCGGTTAAAGTATATCTGATCTGCCATGGCTGCAAACACGACCTCAGTCATGCTGGCCCGCCAAGGTGCGGGTTATTTTCATGCATCGTACGCTTAAAAGTATCGAATGTTAACTGCTCCAACATTAAGTGACATCTAATGAACAAATTTAGAACACAGCCTAACTTGATTCTCTTAAGGCTCATTTTGCAGCTTATGAGACTATCACCATCGTGACACACCGAAAGGCATTGGTAGCGGAAACAAAAGGATCGATGGCATTAAAGGAGCATAAGCAAAAAGTATAAACAACCCCGGACTGTAAATCTTAATTTTAATAAAAAAAACAATAACATCAGTTTCAACAGCATCGTCAAAGGCTCAGACTTATAAACAACTGAAAAAGCGGATTAATCTGCCATGGCTGCAAAGTTAGCAACTTGCCCCGCCAAGATGTGGACAATCGTAATTTTTTACGTTTGTCAGAATTAATCATCACAACCTCATTTAAATGGAAAGATGGACTTTCTTTTTTGCAAACATTGTAAGTTAGAATATGTACCACGTTCCACACCAAATGTAGAGTTATAATGGTTGTCTGCTTAAATATTAACCAACCGTCGACACATTATATAACACAACATCAGCCCAGAATGACCCATTATTATAACTTTTATATAAAAGGCAGCACCCGGGTAAAAACAATTAATGCAGAACCCGGGTCAACCTGGTAGAACCTCCAAAAGATATACCACCTCTTTCTCTCTTATTCAGCCAATTTCCATCTGAAATCATAGATTTTTCTATCTCAAGTTTAAATATCGTAAGAAAGAATAGACAACTGTGGACCGTAACCATGGCTGCAACCACAATACGTGTCAGGTCGCCCCGCCAAGGTACGGGTGTTAATTAACTACTACGGACAATAATCAAAAAAAGAGGAGTAATCGGCCAAGGTACGGGTCAGTTTCATGCATCGTAAGCTCAAATTAACCAAATGTTAACTGCTGCAACATTAACTGACATCTAAGTTTATTCTGATAAAAAGCTTTCACAACTAATATTAACACCATTTTAATTGCATAAAAACCGATTCAAATCTCGGCACAAAACAATGACGCCTTAGATTCAAGTTTTTTTTTAATCACAACTTATTTCCACCAAACTAAACCTACTGTCAAAAACTCAGAGTTCAAATCCCGTTGTAAAAAGTGTCAAAGTCATTGAACATGAGGCTTAGATAGGCTTTCAATCGAAGAAAGAGGATACGTCCTCCATGGCTGCAACGATAATGAGTTGCCTCACCAAGACGCGGACAATCTCAGTTCCACCAAAGGCGTTTGTACTCATAACAGATAATTAGACAATAAAAAAAAAGAGGACCCATCCGCCATGGCTGCAAATCTAGTAATTTGCCCCGCTAAGATACGGAAAATCTCAACTTTAATCAAAGCCGTTCAGACTCATCACAGCCTGTTACAATCAATATCTCCTTCATTCTCATTTCTTAAAAATTGATTGACAACGCGATAAGCAAATTTTGAACGGTTTAGGATGGGAACCAATATTAAACCAAGCATTTATGAGGCACCTCGGGGCAACAATCTTGATGTTTAATTATATAGTATAATAACTGAGTAATACATAAGTTACTAATAAAGAATCATCTTAATAGAGCTTTTGACAAATCAAATTGACAAACATGAAAAGGGGATACATCTTCCATGGCTACAAGCTTAACAAGCTTGCCTCGCCAAAATGCCCCTCTTCCTCTTTATTAGTCAGCAAACACACAACCCGCCATAATTTAGTGTGTGGTACACAACACATTCATACACTTTACAACAACAGAACTTTCAACAGTTACAATAATAATGCAACCTTTTTCAAAGCAATCGTCACACACCGATCAACATCGCCGCGCACCATGAATGGTGGCAATAAAGAGATTGGTGGCATCGAGAAGCCTAGTATAGGTTACATTTAGCAGTCGTAATGCCTAAAGTCACCACTCCATAAATGAATCCACGGCTAAAGCGAAAGGTGAATCCACCATGGCTGCAAATCAAACAACTTGCCCCGCCAAGATGCGGGTAACTTGGAATATTTAATTTTAACATGATAAAAATTATCCTAAGTATATAAACTGGCAAACCTAAGTTTTTCCCAAATCCAAAGGAACTAACACTTTAAGTAACCATCAATTGAACCACACATAAAAAAACAATGACAAAAAACAAAAACCACAAAAAGTTACTAACCCCATAAGCAAAGAGTCCCATTCAAGAACCAAACCTCAACAATCGTGACAACCCCGCAATAAAACCGTGACAACCCTACAATAAAATCAGCGTATGAAATTATATCATTCAAGAAGCAAACCCCAACAATCATCAAAACCCCACAATCATGAGACAGATCTACATCTCATATGTTAGAAAGAGAGATATGGGATTGGGGTATCCCTAGATAGGATCGGTGGTTTTTGGTAGAGAGAGGAAGAAAGATCTAGAGAGGTGGAAGAATCTGTTTGTGGAGAGGTAATGGGGCGGTGAAGATTCAATGGAAGGCACGTGGAAGGTCAGAGAAGGGGGTACGTGTTTATCACAACAGGTCGGGCGGGTTTTCTTTCCGGCGGGTTTTCGGCCAAACTCCGACGGGTACCAGCGGCTCAACCCGGGTATGCATTAAATGCATTTACTCGGCATGATTTTTAATTTCTGCTATTTGTATACAAAGGTATAATATTACATAATAATTTAAATAAAATTTAAAACATTAGAATAGAAAATTCAAATAAAATTTAAAAACATTAGAATAAAAATTTAAAACATTAGAATAATTGTTTTTTTTACTAAATCGAATTTTTGGCTTAGATGAGTTGTTTGTCGTGTATCTCTCTAATCATTTGTAACGCTTCTTCATGTGTTCGTATAGGATCATCATTACGATGTTGCTCATCTGAAAAATCCGGAGAGATTGTGTGCTCAGAATCTTGTATATTCATATTATGTAATACGACACATGTGTACATTATATCCGTTATTTTACTTAGTGTCATCCCTCGAGTCGGTTGTTTAAGTATACCCTACTTTTTCTTTAGAGCGCCAAACACTCGTTCCACATCTTTCCTTGTTGATTCATGTACGGTTTTATGCATTGTTCTTTTTGTATCATTCGGCCCCGGATTTGAAATAGACTTCATAAGAACGGACAATTTATATTCCAGATATATCTCGTTAGTAAGATAATATCTTATTTTATAAGTCACATTGTTAGCCACAAATAGAACATATGGTGCTTTCCCTGATTTGAGATCATTGAACAAAAGGGATTGTCGTATAACGTTCACGTCGTTGTTCGACCCAATGACACCAAAGAACGCATGTCAAATCCATAAATCTTGGGAGGCAATCACTTCCAATAAAATGAATGGATCTGGCCCGTGATCACCCTTACAAAATTGAGCTTTTAATGCAACTGGCAATCCTCTCACGGCTAATTCGTATAATCAATGCTTCCTATCATCCCAGGAAACCCATGCTTTTGCTCGTGATAAGCATAGAGTTTTTTTCATAGCAGTATATGTCGACTTTAGCAAAGACTCGTTACCATATAACTCCATGACTGCCTTATAGAAAGCTACGAGAGAGTCATGGGTTGTTGTCGCACCCATTTGCAGATATTCGTCCAGATCATCAGGAACGGTGCCGTATGTCAGTTGACGAATTATGGAAGCACACTTATCAATAGGGAAATTCCAACTTTTCCCGTGCAATCATCACCTAGTTGAAAATAAGGCTATGATAAGTTATTTCTTGAACAATGCGTGTGAATAGATTTTGGCTCATTCGAAACCGCGTACGGAATGTTGCTTCGTTATACCGTGGGTGTTTGGAGAAGTAAGCCGCCACTAGACGATAATGAGCACCGTAACGATCTATGTCTACTTAGTTTCGTGGGATTTTAGGCTTTGAAGCTTGAATAACCGCACTAACGGCCTTCGTAAAAAATGCTAGCTCACTATTAACTTCATCTTCATTGATATGTGAGAAATCACATATCCTTTTTATATCAAAAATGACCTGTAAATGATCAAATAATGCAGATTATGTTTGTATATTGCTTGTTTTGTCATTTGTGATGTGTAGGTGCGGATATTGCAAACATATCAAGAAAACGGTCAAAATCGGACAAACACGGACACGATATGGAAAAGAGTACAAAAGAGCCAGGAGTCTTCTATTTAAAGGTCAAAAAGTCATCTCATGGTCAACCCTGGTCAACCACAAAAGGACAAAATCTCTCAAAAATACCAAATCAGCCCTCAAAGTTAAACCATATTACACAAAAGGCCCTAAAACCCTAACACCGTTATCTCTCTTATACTTAAGAGATAACGATCGTTATCTCTTATATTTACCCAACAACATAGCCCTGCCCATGTCCTTTTAAAGATAACCGGACCCAATTACCCCAAAGTCAACACCCCATTACCTTGGTCAAATATCCAAAATGGTTAAAAAAATAATAAAAAGGCGCGAAGAACACTTTTACTATTCATCGTCATCTTCGTATTAACCTCACGTCAAAACAAAAGGGTAATTCAAATTGATGACATGGCTATGTGATTCGAGTACCAAGTGATAAGGTGGCAGAGTTATACGTCATGAGAGGCTCTCATTGATCGAAACCCACAAGGATGGACACGCGGATCTGGAAAGAAACACACGAGGACATGGATTTTTGCACTAAAATTAGTGCAAAAGAAGCACAAGTACTCTAACACACGGAATGCCACGTTGGCAATCCGTGTGCTCACTCAATCAATCCAACTGTCATAAGGATGGATCCAATGACGGGCAAAGAATCAAAGGGCAAGATTAATTGATGAGGAGCGGGCTAAGAAGACCTAGAAGCATCTCTTCAAGGCTATAAATAGAGCCACTCACTCACACACAGAGGAATCTTCTTCTTTCTGCATTTTTTTAGTTTTCTTAAGTAGCTTTTGTAATCTTTTTATTTTAAATGTAACTTTCTTATTAAAGCTTTTGTAATCTCATTTTCAAAGTATTGTAATCTGTTTTTCTATTAATGAAATCATCTTTTACTATTACATAAATCTGTTTTTACTATTAAGTTTTTACAAATCCAAATTCTCATGTCACTGTTTCATAAGCTTGCATAAGCTCTCTTAAGCTCTCTAAGTCTATAAGCTTAGATTGAGCTCAAAACAAGCATATAATCCACTTTAACCTTTAAAATCATTTAAAACCTTTGCTATATATGGATTTGGTTGCTTGGATGATAAGATTACAAAGGAAGAGCTTATTGGACCTTTACTAGCTTATCCTTGTGATAAGCTAGAGCTTGTTGACTAGCTCCTTGAGCACTTAAAGCCTTTGTTTAGCTAAGGCAGTTGTAAGTCTTCATTTACCTTTTCTATTTTAAGTTTTCTAGTTTAAAATCTGCTTATTTACTTGCTTATTTGTGCTTATAATTGCTTATTATATCTTATTAGTTAAGTTTGATTATCTGTTTTTAAATTCTATAGTATAGATCTTAGTTCTCTTAATTTTGTCTTTCAAATCTGTCAAAATGCCAAAAGAATTAGCATAGATAGTAGCTTATAGATTCTGTCTTATTTGCTTATTGTTATATGTTCATTTAAGTTGTTAAAAGCTTTTTGATATCTGGTATTCAAACTTTGTTCACTAAATCTCTATTTCATAAGCTAAAATGGATCTTGATGTTTTTAAAGGAGTGTTTGGCACAACAGTACTAATTGTGAGTTAGTACTGCTTGTGACCCCTTTGGTTCTTAAACTTGGATTTGATCTTCATTTTTAGGCTACTAAGTTTGATTTCTAGGTAGTTTGTTAGTTTAATCATGTTTTCATAAGTTTTCTAATCTATAATTTGAATCTGCTAAGTCTAGTTTGCATTTTCAGCTTAATAATTTTCTAGTTGCTCTTATTGTCCAATTTGCACTTAGTTTGTTGTTTTGTAGAATCAAGTGTCATTTAGCCTGCATTTGTTATGGTTTTGATTTGGTCATTTGAGAGTCAATTGCATCAGATAGCAAAACAGCCATTTTAGCCATTTTTAATCTTCAATTTCAGCTAGTAAAAAGTAGTTTTAGCATTTCAAATTTCAAACTCTAATAGTTTATAGGGTAATCTAGATAGCTTAAGTCTTAATTTTGTTTAAAAAGTTTGTTTGCTTATATAAATTAGGTCTGCTAAACTGTCCTTTTTCTTTTTCATAAAAATCCTAAAAAACAAAAAATTCTTAATTTTGTCTGCATTAGCTTTTTCATATAGCTTTTTGATTGAGCAACTGATTTTCAAAATACTTTTTGAATGCATTTTTAAGTAGCGTATAGTATTAGCTTTCAGTAGGTATAAGTTTCATTTCTTCAATCTTCCATTAGCTTACTTACAAATAAGCTCAAGTTTGGTGTTTGGTTTTTAGAATTGCTTAAGAGCTTTTTGGCTAATTTCAGCTTATGGCTTGTCTTTTTGATCTTATTTCTATCCAATTTAGCTTAATAGGTTAGGCTTAAGTCACTAGTAGCTTATTTGTCTTTGTAGCTAGATTATTTTGTAGCTTGTAGAGTGTTATAAAAAGTTCAAAAAGTAAAAAAAAAGTAGTTAAGCATTTCTGTTTTAAAAAGCCTTTTTCAGCTTTCACAAAAGTTGTTTTCACAAAAGTTCTTTGTTTTTAGCTTTTCTACATTTTTGCTTTTAAGTTTTTCAAAAATAAAAATAAAAAATTTGCAAAAAGCTAGGCATTGGACTCGAACCCACGACCTAGCCTTTAGACACTCTCATACTTAACCATTGTGCTACATTAGCTCATCCGTGACTGTTTGTTTCCATTTTTCTTTTATACACTTTTTGGTATCTTAGCTTATATAAAAGCCGTAGCTTATTAGGAGTTTTTCCCAGATTATTAGATAAGCTGGGCTCTCGCTTCTATTTTTCCTTTGTTCTTTTCATCATTTAGGACTTTTTGTGATTTTTCTGGATTTTTCACATTAATAGTTTAATTTTTATCATTTTTCTTAGTTTAAATTTTTAGAAAATCCATAAAAAATAGAAAAATAATTTTTAAAAATACAAAAAAATAGTTTTTAGATTTAGAATAAATTCTTTTAGGTTTACATGCATTAAAATCATTTTTGTCACTTTTAGATTTTTAATCTCGTTTTTAAGCTTTTTAATTTAGTTTTATAAAATAGGATTTTATTATAAAAAATAGTTAAAAATAGTTTTCTGAGTTTTTATCAGTTCTTAGATTTTTCTAAAATTTAAAATCATTTTTTAGAATTTTTAGGAATTAATTTGTTATTTTCTAGGCTTTTTAATCATTAAATTAGCTTTTAAATCATAAAAAAAAATTATTTTTCTTAAAATTTTCCTTTGTCTTAATTTAGGTTTAGATATTAAATTTGCATTCGTAGGTTTTAAATTTAGTTTACTTGCTAAATTGTTGCGTTTGTTTAAATTCCCGTTATTCGTTTTGTGATTTAATTGCTTTCCCGTATTTGTTTTACTTATTTTTCATTCGTAGAAATAGATAACCAATCCAATCTTCGAACCCATTCAAATCATTGTCTAAATTCAAACGTGGTTTCAATTTCATAAATCATTGGGGAATAACGACCCGGGAATCATACTTCCCGGTTAATATACGTATAGTATTATATATATTTGAGTGAATTTTCCTTAAGGGTCACTTTTGGAATTTTCTTAAAGCTCTCTTATAAGTATATTATCTTACATGTATAGAATTGCTATGCCAGTGTTCGGTACATCTATTAAATCAGTTTGTGTTTTCGGTACATCTTTTGTATCAGTTATTGGTATTTTAATGGTGTTTGGGTAAGCTAAATCTTGTTTCTTTTTTAAACATGATGGAAATTTATTGGGTACTAACAATTAGTCAGATAACATTGTTGTTTTTAATTGGTTTTATACTAGCCGAAAGGGGTTTCATATCCGGATACCCAGATACCGGACAACAAAATAAACGAATAACATGGTAACTTAATTCAACGGATAACATGGTAACTTAATTTAGATAATATTCATTAATATAACTTAAGATCCACGTTGCTACACATCAGTTCCATTGGTGCACCAACCAAAGCAAAAAAAACTGCAAACCCATTGCAATAAAGTTTGTGCTAAACCAAAAAACAGCCTATAAAGGCGTCTACCATTTATTCAAAATACCTAAAACTAACTGACACTACAACATACGTGTCATGTGTGCTTTTACTATTTCAAAGGCAGCCTCCTCTAACCTTTGTCGTTCTTCTGACGACAACTACCTGTACGCTTCAGCCTTAACTTCGAAATCTGATTTCTTTTGGTTTATTTCCCACAACAGAATCTTTGCTGCATACTTCATACGCAGTTCATCAAGTTGCAGCTTCTGCGCCTTACACTCTCTTCTAAGTCCACAAAGGTCATCATATTCCCCGCCACCCATGTACGTCTCCATATGGCACACTGCGAAAATCCCACAGTCAATGAAGTTTTTCTTTGTCATACACCCCAACCTTAGGATCGTGCACGCAACAGTCCTTATTACTCCTTGTGCTGGATGGTTTTGGTATGCGAGGAAATCTACAAACCTCGCCACCTGTTGCATTCATTCATAAAATAAATAGTTACTTTACGTCATATTCTTTTGTAATCTAAAATTATAATCAATCTAACGCTACAATTATAAAAAAAGTCTATCCCAAACACCCTTCTGGTAACACAAAATTGCAGATACGAGGTATGCTGACCCAAACACCCACGTTTCTCGCAGGATGTGCCAGTGGCAATTTTGTGACACGCCTATAAAAAAGTCTATTTTTCTTTCTAAATCGTTTAAATTTAATTTGTTTTATTAATTTCTTTAGGTCTCGTTATGTGCCATGTACTGTGGGTGTAAGGTGATACGTTCATGGGTATTTTAGGTCAGCAACCTGCTAATACTAAACTAAGTTATAGATATACAACATGTTCAAGTAATAAAGTTTTTTTTAACTTTTACATTCCAAGTTGGGTTTTAAAAAGTCTATCCTAAACACCCTTTTGGTAACACAAAATTAAAGATACGAGGAATGCTATTTTCCAGTAATAAAGTTTTTTAACCTTTTACATTCCAAGTTGGGTTTTAAAATAGTCTATCCCAAACACCCTTTTGGTAACACAAAATTGCAGATACGAGGAATGCTCACCCAAACACCCACGCTTCTACATGATGTGCCAGTTTAGGTGTTAACATACAATGTCACTGACCCATATAGTTGATAAAGAAACGTACCAAAAATAAAATACAACTACTAACACACTTAATTTACCCATATACCAGTCGTCAAACAATAACTTCATTTGGAAAGGAACGTACCAGATATTCAACAACATCACTGTATCTTGTTGATACATCGGTTATTAATGAGGACGTGTTATCGAGAATATGCACCTCCTTCCATATGAGATGCATGCATACAACAAAAAAATGGCTCCCTTGGATCATTGGGAAAAACACCTATCCCAGAAAATTTCACATAAATTGTTACCAACTCATTAAATTTGTAGAAGAACGGCCTATATCATT
>BQNB010044176.1:0-18105 GCA_026074375.1 Tanacetum coccineum | reverse complement strand
CACTCACAAATGATGTTCATATCATATGTTAAACAAGTCGTATTTACATAATTGATCGAAGTTTACAGTATAGTACATGGATATAGTAATTAGTCAATAACCATGACATCTTAATGTAATCATAGTCATACTCATGCAAGCATAAAGTTAACTTTCAGAGAACATTACGACATGATTTCATATCACACAAACCATAAGTTTCATTTCACGGTTTTCACCCCAAGGTGCTCAAAATTCAAGTCAGAAACCATACTATCCCTTGCCTGCAAAAACCATACGGTCGGTGGCCTGTTACAAGGCGGCCTTCAAAACTTTATACTCGTTTCAGATTTGCCATTGGAAATCTTAAACCACACAATTAGCGCAAACTCTAAAGAATCTTTGTCATTTCTTTTTTTCACCCTATTTACTGCTAGCGTAAATTTAGGCATCACTGTTGCAGTAAATGTAATTGCCCAAAACCAAGCTAAAAAATGTACACGTTTGTTGTATAAGATTCTGAGTTACGACTAACTTAGCTAGCAGCGACAGAACTGTTATCGACTCTGGGGAGAAGGTTAGCTGTGCTAAAAGACGAAACCTTCTTGGAATCTTCTGCAGCTTGTTCTTTGTGTGTGTTCAATCTTTCCTGCAACCGGATGGTAACGTAATAAGAAAATGAGATAATACATGGTAATTAGGGGTATGTAAATGGAATTTTGGTACCAAGTCTTACCATTAATTTGGCATTTTGAAGCTTTAGTTTTTCTGAATTAATGGTTAGTCGATTAATCTCAGACTTAAGGCTCAAATTGTCAGTATTGAGGACTTCAACTTGTGCAGCAAGTTGGTCTTCTACAGCCTGGATGGTCACAATTTGAAATCAAATGTTATTACAAAAGTTGGAGAGGTTATCATGCAGGTCTGCTGTTCAAAAAATATGTGGGATGGAGAATAATTGATACCTGTTTCTTTAACCTCGACCTTATGGCAGCTTCTCGGTTGCACTGCTTTCTCCACTCCCTTTTAAGTTCTCGCTCATCCTGTATCAACGATTTCGGCCTAATAGCAGCTTCTCTAATAAACTGCCTTCTCTTCTCCCTTCTGAGTTTCCTCCGATCATTCTGATCGTAATGATTCACATAAGAGTATAAAACAAACAGTGAGTTATCTTTAAAGAGACGATTCCAATGTAACATTTACCAAATTCTGTTACTTTGACATGTCTATATAGTTAAACAATACTATCTTAAGACAATACAGATGCCCAAGATGTAAAAGCGAACCTGAAGAAGCAATCTGTGAGGTGTCGAATTAACAATAGATGATGTCATGTTAGCAGATGCATAAGGAAACTCCTTAAGATTCAATCTGATGACTGGGTTGGGAGAAATAGCTCCTTCTACTTTAGGCAAAACTTTAGCAGAAGCAACAGTAACACCGGTTATTTTACTAGAAGCTCCAGCTGTTGGTATAAAGATTCATTGACCATATAACCATAAGTAAGTTTGTTTACGCGCTTGCACTAGTACTAAACGTATTCTGTGATTCTAATAGTAATAGTAATAATGCTGCTAGGAGAATAGATCTATTTATGGAACTTACAAGTAATAGGTAACTCTTCAGTGCTTCTTTTCAGACCATCTCCCTGGAATAATTACAAGAAATTTAGCATCACGTCGGGTAAGAATACATACACATGAAAGTTACTGCGTAGGAGAAGTTGAAATTCTTACCTCAGTTGTATTCCCGTCACTTCCTTCGCTATTTAAAACATTAAGTTAGTTACCATATATCAAATATAGATCCTTATTAAGAAATTCTTAGGTGCACTCAGAGCAACATGTACATTGACCAATTTAGGCATGCAATTCAGCATACCTGTGAGAGATCTCACTATCTTTTCCACTATCACGATTTCCGTTGCTTATTGATGTTGCAAATCCATCCGATCTTTTTAGCTTCTTAATCAAACCTTTATCATCCTCTGACGACATAGCAGGAGAATCAATGTCCGCGGGACTACTTGTCTGCATTACCACAACAATGATTTTGATATCAAAAGTTTTTAAACTGTAAGCTTGATTTTTAGGTTGAAAGAGATAGTGATCTTAACAGAGTAAAATTACTTACAACATGAACTCCAGGCTGCGCAAAAAGACCTCCATGTTGATATAACGCAGCATAGGCTGGCATCACATGCTAATCGGCAAGTACAGAGAATGTCAAATCCAGATACATATTTTGATATATCTTATAATGTGTTGATACTTATTTACACGTCAAGATACCTGTGTAGGTCTCAACATATAAGGGGGAAGGAAATGAGGAGATGAATTTGTTGGGTTGGAGTATGTAGGCACAGACAATGCGGGGCCATAATATGCCTACAGAAATCTATCAGTAAGACTTTATTCTATAACTCTGACAAAACTATAAAAGGTGCATAATCTATTTAACCTGCAAGGCTGCCCAATCAGCATATACATGATCACTGGTCTGCTGCAGCGGATCCTGTTTCTGCAAGAGTTAGAGTTAAAAATAAACTCCTTAAACTCAATATGTATGTCTGTAGCAACTAAAAGATACTGAAAAATACAGATTCTGTGGAGCTTTAAGTCATATTTTGAACAAACAAAGATAAGATATGAAGACCATTTTGGAGGTCACCGGCGGAGGTGAAGATGATCCTTCCCGTTTACAAGCTTGTAGCTCTTCGTTGGTCCCCATAGGAAAGCACCTTAAAATAAGTTAATGAAGATGTGTAAAATCTTTAATGCAGGTCACTCAGCTGCAAAAGTACATAAACAACATGCTTTAAATAATACCCTTTGAACAAATACTCTTCCATCAAATATATATAGCCATTTTTAATGTAGTACAATAAAGGGTCATGTTATCAAATTTACGCTAACAAACTTGTTTGGTCTGTACAATCCAATGTCTATTTACAAATTACTCAGAATCTGTTTTTCATTTTCTCTTTACTCTCAATGCGTCCTTGCACCATCACAAGCACTCTATCACTATAGTGCAACCTACTGAGGAGGCTTTACTTATCAAATTTACTCATCAACATTACGGGCCGTGTCAACATGTTGCAGAATAATCGAGTCATATTTCACTAATAATTAGATGGTAACATTAGCATTAAGTAAACAGTAAAAAATAATTGCTAGCTTCTTTACTGTAACGGGAGATGAAATACGAGTTCCTGCAATTAATGTTGGTAATTTCTGTCGATAAAATTTGTTCATAGATCATACAAGTAACCTTCCAAACTAAAATCCAAGCATAAATAGTATTATACATTTCCTGTCACACGTGATTTGATTTAAATTCAAAACATCCAACAAGGTAGTGTTTGGGTTGGTGTCCTGTATCACTATGGGCATGAAAATGAAAACAGGGTGGAACAGGAATGTGTATATGATTGTATGAAAACTTCTGTCTGGTTTATAATGGGTTTGAAAGCCATTCTTAAAAATTGTTTGTTTACTACAACCATTATTGTATTTAGACCGAGTCACCTCATCACCCCCCTTCTCACCACCTTCCCACCACCATTGCCCCCGTGACGGTTTTCATCTTAATTACCATTTATCTATACCTCACAACACACTCACACGCGCAAACTGACAAACACGCAAAATTTTGTTTCAGGGATGCCTTAACGTACTATATCGCAAACAATCACCATAAAAAAAATTATACAACATCAAAATAACATGAGTTGTACAAAACTAAAACATTAACAAACTAAAAATCATAAAAATAAAAAAAAAGGTTAAAAAATATTCACCCTGCGTCTGGATTTTGAGAAATGCCGCCAATATTTGATTACTAGTAGTTTTTAGAGAAACCCGGAAACTGTTTTTATAAAACCTTCATTTAATGGATTTTTGTCAAGCCCATAAACACTTACTTAAACCCAACAACGAATCGTACAAACTACAAATATTTACTACAAAATTAAATTCATTTTGTTCACCAATATCACATGGAATTTTCTTTTGTTTTAACTTTTACTTTTTGACATTTTTGGCCAACCAATATACGAATTTTGTATCCATCGTCACATAGAAACAAACCTGATGTTCTATTTGATAAATACTAGCATGATATCGCGCAAAACAACGGGTTTAGAGGCAAATGTTGTTAACCGATTTTAGATTTTACGTTTTTTTATGAATATTGTTTAAAAATTTTCTATGATGGATGATAGTTTCAGGCTGTGTTTGTGAATAGATGATAGTTTTTAGAAGTTGTATGTATGTATTGTGAGATTGTGAAGATTAATGTCATATTATTATAAGTAAATTTAAAAAATTATCGCTATTACTTGTACACATATTAACCTCATTATATTAGCTATATTTTATTATTGTAATCAGTTTAATGTCATAATTTAATGTGGAATTAATGTATTTTTTAAATTTTATTTCATAATTATTAATAATAGTGAATGTGTAGGAAAATTATTTGGTGTGTGAATGGTTTATAATCTGAATATCAATCTGAATCGTGTAATCACTTTCAGATTAAAGTATTTCGATCATATATGCCTCGGGTTCACGAAATTCTTAATCGGATAAGACATATTGGCAATCGAATTCTAAAGCTCGAGAGATCGATCAGAAAACGTTAGAGTATTTTTATGTTGTTCTATCTTGAAAATGAGACCATAATCTGGTTATAAATAACCACCGAAAAGTGGTTATTTGTAACCACCATAAAGTGGTTATTTGTAACCACCGAAAAGTGGTTACTTTCGGTTATTTTCCCAACCATCACAATGGTTATTAAAAGACGCTAAGTAACCACCGAAAAGTGGTTATTTTTTGTTATGACAGATCTAAAGAATATTATTCTTTGTATACTGCCCCTTGACCATGCGTTTTTATCGTGGCTATATCAAGCTAACTATGACGAGTGTGCCATCCGCACCTTCTTACTCATCTTGAGCTAAACTTGCATAAGGCCATTGGTTTCAAGTAAAACACAATTACATAAAATGATAGTTGATAATACTAAAATTATCAACATCCCCCCCCCATCCCATTTTAGTGTAATCCTTGATTTACTAAAATACACAAAACGAACCAAACTCATGCATAAATGAAAATGTCACTATGGATTGAATTTTCACTTGGTATATTACACATTTCAGAAGTTCGAAAATCAAAGTGTCGATTAGGATTGAACCCTTCAATTCGTATGAATACCCAAAGATAATATACAGATAAGTTACTATAATACTCTAAAGTTTATAAACTTGACACTATTATATAGCCATGTGTCCATATCCTTTGATGAGCATATAAAAGCCAAGTCCAAAGCTTCTTGAAACGGCAAAACTTCATGCTCACATAGGTAGTCCTTTTATTCTTGCACCTGCACATGCAATTTTTCAAAAGAACTATTAAGAAGTTGAACTTCAACCTAACTTAATCTATATGCCTTGGAATGCTCAGCATATCCAATAAAGATGCAATCAATACCTTTTTTACCCAGATTTTTCCTTTTGGGTTCCGGGAGTGACTTTGTTAGGTCGTAAATATGACAAGTTAGGTCGTTTTTTGTACAAAATTTCATATGGAGTGACTTTGTTTCTTTTATTAGGAACTCTATTCAATAAATAGCAAGCCGTTAACATGGCTTCACCCCAAAATCATTCACTCAAACCCGAGTAAGATAACATGAAATTAACCATTTCTTTAAGAGCTCTATTTTTCCTTTCGAAAACACCATTTTGTTGTGGTGTATAAGGAGTCGTAGTCTCATGTATGATTCCTACGAATTGGAAATAAACAGGATCATAATATTCACCACCTCTATCTGTGCGTAAAGTTTTAATTAAATCATTTTATTGCAACTCAACCTCAGTTTTATATATTCTAAATTTATCTAAGGCTTCATCTTTAGTATGTCATAGATAAACATAACAAAATCTAGATGCATCATCTATAAAAGTGACAACATACTTCTTATTCCCTAAGGAATGAGTGGCATAAAAATCACATAGATCAATATGTATCAATTCTAAAACATTAGAATCTCGTTTTATATCTTTAAAAGGTTGTCTAGTGATTTTAGTTAATGATTGGAGAGATTCACACCGTAAATATATATAATATACAATAAAATATAAAATATATATCTAAGTGTAAAAATCAACAATCAATAAAACCGAGAAGTAGTATAGAGTGTTCCCGGGTCGTTTATCCCCAACGAGGCTGGAATGGACAATCGATACAGTCGAAGATTTGAGTTTGAATGAAGGAATTGATTTGGGAGAGTGAAAAAGTCAAATTAAACAATAACGAATAAAAACGTTTAAGAAAAACCTAAAAATTACGAATTTAAGCTAAAAAACGAAAGCACGAATCCCGAACAAAGGGGGAAAAACCTAAAACCTTTAAAAATAACCCTACGAAGAAATTTTCACTTCTAAACTACTCTACGGGACAAATAACGAAGAATGAAAAAGACTAGACCGAAAACGGAGTTCGTTTGACCCAAAAACGAGTCAAAACAAAATCCCGTACCCGGACCCGTTCTTTAAACGACAAAAAGTTGTAAAAATGACCCTACGAAAAATTTTATATTTTTCCTACAAACTAGATGATAAAAGAAAATTTTCTAAAAAAGCAAAATATTTTTTTGATAATTTTTGTATTTTTTATGAATTAAATAAACTTTTAACAAAATTAAATTATAAAAAATATTAAAAGACTACGAAAAATTCTGAAATTTTTTTACAAAATACTAGATGCTAAAACAGTCCTAAGAAAAATAAGAAACCAAAATAAGCTAAAGAAATAAGCTTCGAATAAGCTTATACAGCTTATTAGCTGTTTTGGCCAAAACCTACATAAATATGTTAGCCCTTGAGTCTTTAACGAAAAAGACCCAAGGGCGCAGCGGTGAGGGTGTTGGTATAAGGGGGATGTATCGCTTGGTCCCGGGTTCGAGTCTTGCTCACCCGGGCCAAGTGTCTTCCCCTTTTTTTTTTTTTTGAAAACTCTAGGGTAGAAAGTGTAAGAAACCAAACTAAAGGGTAGGCGGGCAAAATATCTAGAATTTACACTGCAATGAAAACAGTTAACCTTGGAACTTATCAACTATAAACAAAACAGACCCTCACGACCAAGCTTATTTTTGGCCTTAATAAAAAAAATGAGATTCGAGCAAAACTTAAAACAACAAACTTGTAAGACCAGCTAATTCTAAACAACTATAATGAAACACCTTCAACTTTTGGTCTACTCATAAGCACAAAATTAAGCTTTTAAATCTGTCACAGAAACCAATGCTTAAGAGCTTATTCACATTTTTACATGTTTCCTAGATTATTTCTGATGAAAATAAAAAACAAAAGATGCTAATTGTAGATTAAGATGGTACACTAAAGTATCTAAACAAAAATAGCTGGTATAACAAATTTAACAAGAACATTGAAATGAAAAAAGTGTTAGCTATATTATTGAAACTAATTATAAGCTTTTCTTAATAAGCTAAAAAGCTTATTACTAAACCTAAACAGCTGGAGTTTTGAATATAAGCTATCCTACTTAACTTGAATCAACCTAGGTAAAAGGTTTTTATCAATTCCAACAAGAAATTAAAATTTCAAAATGAATTAGGCTAAAATTTAAACTGCTGCTAGACTACTTTTGACAGGACAAATAAGCTAGATTTGAAGCTGATAAAAGAAACTTAAGTGCTTATTTTTATGAAACTACTAGTGAACTATGGAAATGCTTAAAATTAACTTCTAACTCCTAATCACTAAGGCTAAAATGATACTAAAAACTTTACTAGCAACAACAGTTTTATCCTGTTGTTGCTGATGCAATTTGCAAGGAACAAAAAAAATGCAGGCTTAGTCTCTTCTTAAGAATGACTTAACTAACTCATTTCATGTATAAAAATGTTCACTAACACAAGATTGCCTTCAAATTGCTTTGAATGACTTGAAATCTAAAAACTCTTAACTCTCAAAACTGCCCTGGTGCAATTGAAGACCTTTTACAATCTAAACTTTGTAATTCTAAACACTAGCTTCTAAAAACTTTTCTAAACTTAGTAAAATGGCTAAACACAGCTAGATGAAAGAATTTGACAGGATTCACTTGACTTTAGGAGTCAAAAACAGCTTTAACCAAACACTCCCTAACCAATGCTGTCAAAACTAAGAATGACTTAAAATCTAATTACACTCTAAAACTGACAAATCCTTATATCCACTTTACTCAATACTAACCTATTTAAGCTATTTGAGCTATTAAATCTATAGCTTATTAAGAAAAATAAGCTAGTTTCTCTACTAGCTTATCCTATGACTATTTATGACAGGATTGACAAGTAAGGTCTAACTTGATTTTAAACTAAGTAAACTTAAAGCTATCATATCTATAAGCTGACTAAACTAAATGAAACAGTATTTAAACATGAGAATTTAAAAGAAATAAGCAATTTGAAATAAGCTATGAATTTGCTTAAAATGAAATTAAGAACATAAAACCTGAAATTGTGTTGTCTCAGCACTTAGCCACTCTTGTAGAGTGAGTGGCTCAAAAACAAACACCTAATGGCTCCTAGCCTCTAAACCTTGAGCATTCAAGCTCAATAAGCTCTTAACAGCTTATTAAACCTTGTTGCTTCCAAATTGAACTCAAATGCCTCAAGTGATCATGCTTTGACTTAATATTGAACTAAAAGAGTAAATGCATTGCTTAAAAACACAATTTGACTGAATTTGAGCTTATGAACAAGAATAAGCTCAAAAGAGCTTATTGAGAGCTTAATGGATGAAATTGGCTTAAAATTGAAAACAAAGAACACTTAAACTTGAAAACTGAAATGATATTACTCAAATGATGGAGTACAAGCTTATAGAATAAACGTACAAGTACTTAAAGCTGCTGTCTAAAACACTTGAAATAAAATTGCTTAAAAATGAGAAAATACAAACTGAAAATTTAAAAACAAAAACAACTCCCTTTTTCTTCTGTCTTCTTCTTCTTTTATAAGCTCTTCTGTGTTTGTTGTGTGAGAGGGGGAAAACAAACAATCTTGGCCCTTCAATTTCTTCAAAAAGCAATCTTGGTCGTCGATATGAGCCTAGGGGGATGTGAGATTGCCAAATGGGACTAGGGTTTAAGTGGAGGAGGGGGGAGAGGTTTGACCATGGGGTTTTTGAGGTGCAGGGTAAAAGGGTTTTGGCAAACCCGTGAGTGGGTTTTGGGTGTATGGAATTTGGCGGGAAAATTGGTTTGTATAGGTTGGGGAGACACAGAGTGTAAGTTTAGGGTTTTGGCAAGGTTGGCCCCTCTAGGTTATACGAGCACTTGCAACCATGGTCCTTGTTGTTAAAACCTTTTGGGGACTTGGCAATTTCAGTCCCCAAAGGTTATGTGACTAGTTACACCACACGTCCTTGGTGGTACAAGTTTAGAGGACATGGCATAATAAGCCCTTGGAGTACAACTTTGGTTAAATGGCAATATGGCCCTTCTCTTCTTTTCTCCTCTTTTCTTTTGTAATTATAAGTTTAGGGATTTATAATCATCCTAAACTTATATATCTTTTGACTTTATGGCTCAGGGTTGACCTTGGGTTTTGACTTGACTTTGACCAGTTGACTTTCCTGTGACTTTTTGACTTTATGACTTTTCCGGCTTTGATTTGCTTTTTGTCTTTTACAGTCTTTTCATTCCGAATCTCGTTTTGTCGTTTTGGCTTTGTTTTTCGTCCTTTTCTTAGTTATCCGTTCCTGCACAACACAATTAGCAAAACAAGCATATATTTGGCATTTTAAGTCCGTTTTTGGTTATTTTAGCTCGTTTTTAAAGGTAAAAGGTATGTGTAATTAAGCACATACCACCATGTTTGTATGAGATCCCATATGATACTTCTGATCTTGCAAACAGATTTGCCCCTGATAGGGAAGAGACCATGACTCTTGCAAATGAGAGTAGATCAAAATTGAATAAAGATTATGTTAAACCATATGATTACACAAGACAGAATAGTCTTTATGAAATTTTCAAAGCACCCTCACTGGAGTATCTTTATCAGTTGGAACGCGTAAAAGAAGTTAGGAAGACAATGTGGAGAAAACCGTTTGTTAGAACAAAACCAAACATTGCTAAAAATGTTGCCTTTCTACCCGTTTCGAAATCCATTAGTAAAAGTAGACAAAGTTTTAACGACATGGACATTTACATAATCAATTTAGATAAAATGTGATCAGCTTGATTAAAACATACTAGTGATTATTTTTGGGTGCCAACTGCTAAGGATATGGAAGTTTTGATAAAAAAACCTTATTAATGCCTCTTTCTATAAACACTCAAAATGATAGTTTTCGTTTTGAACATGAACTTAAAACAGAAATGCATGAAGATTATAGTTACGTTACAATCTTGAAAAAGATGTTGACGAACTGAATCTGAAAAGGCTGATTTTTCAAACATATATGATCTACTTCTCGAAGAGTGTGTGTCTAAGGATGTTACATGTTCATATTTGCATTCTCTGTCTGATTTAAATGCTTATGCTGAATTACAATGCTTGTATCTTCATAAAGTCAAAGAATGTGAATGTCTTGCACAAAAGTTTTCGAAAACAACGTGGAATCTTTTAACAAAGAAATTCATTAATAAACTTTTAAAGAGGTTTTGCTAAACTTGAAAACCACTCGATTTCTCTTGAACTTGCTTTACAACAATGTAAAGAACAAATGAAAAACAACTCAGTTTGCAAAGAAAATGGATCAAATGTATTTCGAAAAGAACGTGAACAATATCATGAAATACAGGATTTGAAAGCTCAAATGCAAGACAAGAACATAGCCATCAGTGAGTTAAAGAAACTCATAGAAATGCAAAGGAAATATCTGTGGAAACTCAGTTGATAAACCCATCTTTGTTCGAACAACCAAATCTCAACGATTCCAAACCATCAGTTTCTAGAAAACTGACTCCTTTTTAAATTCTCCTGAAATGAGAAGTTTCAAACAAAAACAGTCAGTTATTAAAACTAATTATTCGGATGGTTGTTTAAATAATCACAAACAGAATTTGCCTCAGAATAGAAAACAAGCGGAAATACACTCGAATGTGCTTAAACCAGGAATGTATAGAATTGCCACTACCATAACACAAAACAGAGAACCGCAGTTGCCTCATGCTTCTAGGAATACTAATCCTCACGTGTCTAAATCTTCCCAACCAGGAGTAAATCATACAACTAGTGTTAGCAACCACAGCTTAAAGTTGCAATCCAGTTAAATATAGTGTCGTGCCAATCATAGTCAAGTAGAAGCTTAAAAAGAAGGAAGTAGAAGACCCATCAAGGATCTCTAGTATTTCTAAGAAACCAAAATCTGTAACGCGTGTAATGAATAGTTTCAAATTCCGAGAATCTCGAATGTGAATGCTGTTTGTACAGAATGTGGAACATGAGTGTTTAATTCTAATCATGATGCTTGTTTTCTAGATACTTGAATGACGAGAACCTAGAACTAAGAAGCATAAGGTAATTACCTATAAAGTGCTAGTAAACCCAAAAGAAAAGCGAACAAATCTTTGCAAACACCCCATTAAGAAAACAATTGCATCAGATACCAATATTTAGAATCCAAGAGTTTACCACAAGGAGTTGTATAGAATACAAATCAGGATGGAAATGGTGGATAGCTAAAGAGATGTCCAATCAGATATAAATGGACACAAAAGCCTCTTAGACCAAAAAGATATGGAATACCTAAGACAAGAAAGATGATGTGATCAACAAGTATTAGCCCACTAATAGACATGTCTCTAGGATAACTAATGCCTTGAAGATATCAAATTTCCTTAGGATCTAATTTGTCCAATGTTCCATCGTCTCTAATTCTCTTGCAGATGTATAACCATGCCTATTCATTGTTGACTCTGGATGCACAAATCACATGACGTGCAATCACATCTGTTAAAGTAATTATGGAGAAATTTCTGGGTACTGCTCGTTTTGGAAATGATCAATTTGCTCCAATTCTTGGTTATGGATGAATTTTTGAAATGATAAACACTCTCGGTGTGTCACAAAAACAATTTTGTAAGTGATACACCGATTGATTTTCAAATCAATTTTCTATATCAATCGGTGAGATAGTAACTCACTGGTTCACTCTTATCGTGCTGTCTGCTTTGAGACGTTCCGATAATGAGAACATGCTGAGTACGATGAATCTAATACTTATGTGTTAGAAAGATTCAATACTTCAGCTGGAAATCCTGTCAAGAAGATTCTTCTTAAATTGAATCTATCTGATCACAGGTCGATCCTCACGGATCCGAAGGTTTCTCCAACCAAACCTGGGCGAATGACAAAGCCATATTCGTCCCCCTGCTTTATTGCTAACTGTTTTATGCAGGCTATGTAAAATGGTGGTGGAGGTTCCTGATTCCAGCTGGCTCACAAGATCCATAACCACATGCTCATACCCGACCGACAAACATAAAGTCATCATGAAAGCTCAAGTACATGTTTCAAGACTTCCGCTACTCTGATACCACACATCTTTCTAGAAGTGTCGAAGTGTTAAAGTTAAAGAATTTCAAGAAAGATGCAACATTAAAGCTTTTCAAGAATGGTATGAGCATGTCGGTCCAGAAGTCGCAAGTCCACAAGATGGCAAAGTTACAAGATGGCGTAGAGATTGTGCTTGGTTGATGATCTCAAGATGCTCAAGATCACAATGTCAAATACAAGTTCAAGGAACAAGCTCAATCCAAGAAGTCAATGATCACTACAACATATTCACAAGAGAAAGTCAAGAGTACGAGCTAAAGACTAAGGATAAAGCATAGTATGCTAGGTTTAAAGTTTGTAAATTGGAGTGACCTCCCTTAGGGGGAGATTGTTGGAAACACGAAAAGTGTCGGTCACTTCCAAGTTGTAACAGGTCTTAGCTCGTAGTTAGTATCATGATTAGATTAGTAATCTAGTCCGGCCCAAGGCCCATGGGAGGCCCAACTCATCCCATGGCCGGCCTCTATAGTATATATAGGCCCTCTCCTAGTCTTGGAGAGGGTTGGTTGTTCCATTTTTCCTTACACTTTCATTAATACATTCATCCATTTTCCATCCAAGTTCTCTCTAACATCCCAACCCACATCTCACTCTTGTTCTTGGTTTGATCTTAAGATTACTAGTATTCTTCAATTGGTATCAAGAGCCATGGTTCTACCTTGGTATCTTTAGTGTTTTCGTTGTTGTGGTTTGTGTTTGAGCTAATTGATTCGGCTTATTTTTTATTTTTTATTTTCTCTTTTTTTTTGCATATTTTCTAGCTTATTCGTGTCTCCAAATTGCACATTTTTTTTATTTTTTTGTTCATAACAATCGTTGGACTTATTATTGAAAATCTTCCTTTGGGCTTTACTTGGTTTTCTTTGCACTTTTTTTTTGAAACAGTATTGACAAAAAGTCTTCCATCTTTCATTTCTTTCATTACAAAGTTTATTTCTTAACTCTTGAGAGTATGGTACGCATTGTGGTTGTGGAGGATGGTTTGCATAACAATTTTTTTTTTTCTCGGTGAATAGTTAGGAAAGTACGGAGTTGAAACATTGATTTGTAGTTCCATTTCACAATCTTTGCAGTAAAAACAAACTCAATCGTATTCATTGCAACACATCTTTGGCATGTGCAAGAAGACGTTGTTGTTGCAAAACTTTGCAATTTTTAGGGCTCATCAATTGGTTTGATTTTGCATGAGCTACGGATTAGAGATAATCGGGAATCTTGGAGGGCAATTATAACCGTAATGAGAACCTTTCACCACAAGACTTATCCAAGTGAATTGGTCGACAAAAGATTACCATCTAACGAATCACGCACCGTGGACAAACAATGGTCAATGTGTAGCGGACTTGGTGAGGTTTTTTCATGGGGTCTTGATTGACAAGCGATTGGCTCTCGAGGGCATTAACAACGTTGGTATTGTCGTGGATGACTCGGAGTGTATTTGGAGTCTTGAAGGTCTGCCTCGAATGTTTTTGTATTTGTGCACATCTTTGAACCAATCGAAAACATGAATTGGTCACCCATAAATTGAGACAAAATTTTCAATTTTAATGGATCGTTGTGAACGAGTAGGGTATTGATAAAGAATCTGTCTCCAAACTCCCTTTGAAACAAACCACAGTTTGATGTGTATCAAAACTTCCAAAGACGAGCTTTCTTTATCGGTAATTTGGATTCAATAGATAATCGGCGATTGACGTCATAAGAATTAAACAGAAGATGGATAAGGAAAAGAATTAATTGATACGAGGAAAAAGAAGATTATTTTGGGTTTTCCATTAATTCACAATTTATTTTTAACGGACAAAAATGTTAAGGGAAAACTTAAACCTGATAATCTACTTACTTCATGGTATGCTCTATATAAGATAAACGCAAAGGTGAGCGGAGGAGTAGAACCTACGAGCGAAGCTTTATTTCTCCTTTTCGGGTCGGTGTTACTAGGAACAAACCCCTCCTTTACCCCTTATAGTTTGTTTAATTTTTCAAGTGAGCGTACATCGTAAGAGGACACAAAAGGCAAGTTTTTAAATCTTATTGTTCGGAGTTGGGAACCAATAGTTCACCGGAACTTATTTGATAATACCTCTGTTGAAGAATATTATATTTTGGTATTATACCAATTTGTGAATTTTATTTCTTTCTTATCGGACATTGTTTGTATACTTTTGTTTTTTTTTTCTTTTGGTTTTTATCTGATAATTATTACTAATAAAGAAATGAAAAATATTTCTTGTACTTTTTATGTTTTTTATAAAAGAAAAATTATTCACAGTTTAAAACAAATGACTCAAACGTTAATGATTAGTCGTTTCTCAGCCTCCCCCGGCAGCGGCGCCAAATATTGTTTGGCTGGATTCACACCGTTAATTATATATAATACTATAATTAATATATAAATTATATATCTAAGTGTAAAATCAACAATCAATGAAACGTGAAGTAGTATAGAGTTTTCCAGGGTCGTTTTATCCCAACGAAGGCTGGAATGGTAAATCGATACGATCGAAGATTTGAGTTTTGAAGGAAGGAAAATTGATTTGGGAAGTGAAAAAATAGTTAAATTAGACAATAAAAACAATCTAAAACGTTTCAAGGAAACAAACTAGAAATTACGAAATTAAACTAGAAAAGAGGGCCCGAAGCCGAACAAAAGGGGGGAAAAACCTAAAATCTTTAAAAATAATCCCTACGAAGAATTTTTCTTTCTAATACTCTACGGGACAAATAACGAAGAATGAAAAAAGACTTTAGACCGAAAACGGAGTTCAGTTTGACAAAACGAGTTCAAACGAGTCAAAACAAAATCCCGTACCCGGACCCGGACCCGTTCTTTAAAAGATGAAAAGTTGTAAAAATGACCCTACGAAAAATTTTATATTTTTCCTACAAACTAGATGATAAAAATTTTTTTTCTAAAAAAGCAAAATATTTTTTTGATAATTTTTGTATTTTTTATGAATTAAATAAACTTTTAACAAAATTAAATTATAAAAAATATTAAAAGACTACGAAAAATTCTGAAATTTTTTTACAAAATACTAGATGCTAAAACAGTCCTAAGAAAAATAAGAAACCAAAATAAGCTAACGAAATAAGCTTCGAATAAGCTTATACAGCTTATTAGCTGTTTTGGCCAAAACCTACATAAATATGTTAGCCCTTGAGTCTTTAACGAAAAAGACCCCCCAAGGCGCAGCGTGTGAGGGTGTTTGGTAGTAGGGGGATGTATCGCTTGGTCCCGGGTTCGAGTCTTGCTCACCCGGGCCAAGTGTCTTCCCCTTTTTTTTTTTTTTTTTTTGAAAACTCTAGGGTAGAAAGTGTAAGAAACCAAACTAAAGGGTAGGCGGGCAAAATATCTAGAATTTACACTACAATGAAAACAGTTAACCTTGAACTATCAACTATATACAAAACAGACCCTACGACCTAGCTTATTTTTGGCTTATTAAAAAAAATGAGATTCAGCTAAAACTTAAAACTACAAACTTGTAGACCAGCTTATTCTTAACAACTTTAATGAAAGCACCTTCTACTTTTGTCTACTCAATAAGCTACAAAATTAAGCTTTTAGAATCTGTCACAGAAACTAAGGCTTTAAGAGCTTATTCACATTTTAGCTTGTTTCTAGCTTATTTCTTGATGAAAATGAAAAACAAAAGATGCTAATTGTAGATTAAGATGTACACTAAAGGTATCTAAACAAAAATTAGCTGAGTATTAACAAGTTTAACAAGAAAATTGAAATGAAAAAGTGTTAGCTCATTATTGAAACTATTTTTAGCTTTTCTTAATAAGCTAAAAAGCTTATTACTAAACCTAAACAGCTGGAGTTTTGAATATAAGCTATCCTACTTAACTTGAATCAACCTAGGTAAAAGGTTTTTATCAATTCCAACAAGAAATTAAAATTTCAAAATGAATTAGGCTAAAATTTAAACTGCTGCTAGACTACTTTTGACAGGACAAATAAGCTAGATTTGAAGCTGATAAAAGAAACTTAAGTGCTTATTTTTATGAAACTACTAGTGAACTATGGAAATGCTTAAAATTGACTTCTGACTCCTAATCACTAAGGCTAAAATGATACTAAAAACTTTACTAGCAACAACAGTTTTATCCTGTTGTTGCTGATGCAATTTGCAAGGAACAAAAAAAATGCAGGCTTAGTCTCTTCTTAAGAATGACTTAACTAACTCATTTCATGTATAAAAATGTTCACTAACACAAGATTGCCTTCAAATTGCTTTGAATGACTTGAAATCTAAAAACTCTTAACTCTCAAAACTGCCCTGGTGCAATTGAAGACCTTTTACAATCTAAACTTTGTAATTCTAAACACTAGCTTCTAAAAACTTTTCTAAACTTAGTAAAATGGCTAAACACAGCTAGATGAAAGAATTTGACAGGATTCACTTGACTTTAGGAGTCAAAAACAGCTTTAACCAAACACTCCCTAACCAATGCTGTCAAAACTAAGAATGACTTAAAATCTAATTAAACTCTAAAACTGACAAATCCTTATATCCACTTTACTTAATACTAACCTATTTAAGCTATTTGAGCTATTAAATCTACAGCTTATTAAGTAGAATAAGCTAGTTACTCTTCTAGCTTATCCTACTACTATTTATGACAGGATTGACAAGTAAAATCCAACTTGATTTTAAACTAAGTAAGCTTAAAGCTATTATATCTATAAGCTGACTAAACTAAATGAAACAGTATTTAAACATGAGAATTTAAAAGAAATAAGCAATGTGAAATAAGCTATGAATTTGCTAAAATGAAATTTAGAACATAAAACCTGAAATTGTGTTGTCTCAGCACTTAGCCACTCTTGTAGAGTGAGTGGCTTTAGAAAATACAATCCTATTGGCTCCTAGCCTCTAAACCTTAATAAGCTGAAATTAGCTTATTTCTCTATAAGCTTCCAAAGTGAGCTCAATTACACTCAAGTGATCATGATATTATTGTAACTTGATTCAAATGAGTAAATGCATGATTAAACACAAACTTTGACTGAATTTGAGCTTATGAAAAATAATAAGCTCTAAAGAGCTTATTGAGAGCTTATAAGGTGAAAACAGCTTAAAGTGGAAATCAAAATACAAAAATACTTGAAAACTGAATGTTATTGCTTAAAATGATTACGAACAAGCTGAATTAACAAAAGTACAAGTAATGAAAGCTGAATTTAAAAAAAAACTTAAAGAAAATGCTTGAAAAATAAGAAAAATACAAACTGAAAATAAAATTACTCTCCTCTTTCCTTGTTCATCCTTCTTCTTCTTTTATAGATGTCCTTGTGTTAGTTGTGTGAGAGGGGGAAAGCAAACAAATCCTAGCCTTCAATCTTCAAAAATCGATTATCACAGCCGTTGGATCAATCTTGAAAAGAGTGGGATTGCCAAATAGGACTAGGGGTTTAGTGGAGGAGGGGGGAAAGGTTTGTCCAGGGATTTTTGAGGTTACATGGTAAAAGGTTGAAGGCAAACCCGTGAGTTGTGTCCTGGGTTTTTGGGTTTCAAAATTGGCGGGAAAAGG
>BQNB010044175.1:23255-45042 GCA_026074375.1 Tanacetum coccineum | reverse complement strand
AGTTATTGTGATAATACCTCAATTGAGAATATTATATTTTGGTATTTTTACCAATTTGTGAATTTTATTTCTTTTTTTTATGGACAATGTTTTTATATTTTTGGTTTTTCTTTTGTTTTTTAGATGATAATTATACTAATAAAAGAAAATGAAAAATATTTTTGTATTTTTTATATTTTTATAAAAGAAAATATTCACAGATTCAAACACAAATTGCCAAACGTAACGATAATCGTTTTCACAGCCTCCCCGGCAGCGGCGCCAAAAATTGATTGGTGCTAAACTACACCTCTTTTATATATATAATATATAATTAATATAATATATATATAGTAAGTATAATCTAAAAACACAATCAATGAAACCGAGAAGTAGTATAGAATGTTCCCGGGTCGTTTATCCCCAACGAGGCTGGACTGGAGAATCGATACAGTCGGAAGATTGGAGTTTGAATGAGAGAAATGATTTGAGAGTGTGGAAAGCTAAGTTAAACAATAACAAACAAAAACGATTAAGAAAAACCTAAAAATTATGAAATTAAGCTGAAAAACGAGAGTAGGAATCCCGAACAAGGGGTCAAAAACCTAAAATCTTCAAAATTAACCCTACAAAGAAATTTTTACTTCTAAACTACTCTAGGGGACTAATAATGAAGAATGAAAAAGACTAGACTGAAAACGGAGGTCGTTTGACCCAAAAACGAGTCAAGACAAGAACCGTACCCGAGCCCCGTTCTTTAAAAACCAAAAGTTTGAAAATTTAACCCTACGAAAGTTTTTCTATTTTTCCTACGTAATATATGACTAAAGAAAATTTTCTAAAAAAGAAAAATATTTTTTTGATAATTTTTGTATTTTTTATGAATTTTTAAAACTTTTAACTAAATTAAATTATAAAAAATACTAAACTATTTTTAAAAATTCTAAAAAATTTACCTAAAATACTTTGCACTACAACTATCCTACGAAAAATAAGAAACCCAAAATTCGGCTTATAAATAAGCCGAAAATAAGCTCGAAAGAGCTTATAGCTTAAAAGGGTAAAACAAGGTTAAATACTAAACCACTTGGGACTCTAACGTAGAAGTCCCAAGGGCGCAGCGGTAAGGGCTTGGTTATAAAAAGGGGTGTATTGAGGGTAGAGGCCCGGGTTCGAGTCTTGCTCACCCGGGTTTCCCCTTATCTCCCCTTTTTAAAAAAAAAAAACTTTTTACACAAACTTGATAAGCTCCTTGAGCTTATCAATTTTTATAACTACAACTTTTTGAGAATGCTTATAAATAAGCTGGAAAAAGGGCTTTTTCTTTGGCAGAAGCTTAAATAAGCTTAAGGCAAAAAGAGGCTTTTTCTTGGTGACTTTTTGGACAATTAAGCTAGAATTTGATCAAATAAGCTGAAAAGGGGTTCTAACCTAACCTAAATAAGCACTTATGAACTAAAGTCTAGCAACTAAATAAGCTGAAAAAGGCTGAATAGACAGAAAGCTTGAATAAGCTTAAGGGCACATGATCCTTGAATTTTAAGCACAACAAGCTAAGGAATTTAAAAAAATAAGCTAAGACAAACAGAAAACCAAGCTAATAAGTAAAAGAGAATAAAAAGCTATAACTAATAAGCTCCTAATAAGCTAGAAAAAGATAATAAGCAATTTACTACACTAAACTAAATGAAACAGTCAAAGAGCCTACTTTGAGCTTAAATTTAAGCTACCTAGAGGATGTCCTAAGGTCTGAAAATAAGGGGGCTTATCAAAGAGCTTATTGGCTTTTTAGAAAAGCCAAAAACTCATGCTAAAGTTAACAAATGAGCTAGAAAGATGGGCTTGAAAATGGTGTCTAGCACCAGGGGAAATAAACCTAAAAAAAAGAGGGCTTATTTTGACAGCTTAAAATAAGCTGTCAAATAAGCTCAAAATGAAAAATAAAGTTGAGACAGATTAAGCTTGGCTTAAGGTGAGCTTGTGCACAAATTTCAAAGGACTGAAAAACATTTTGTTGAGAATTTGGAATGAAAATCTTAAGTAGTCTCACTTGTGAAAATTCTAAAAAATATTGACAGAATGTAAAAAAAAACTAAGGACTCTAAGGCTTTGGCTAGTTGGTTTTAGCACACACAAATGACACACTTAATAGCACACAACTTAAGTTTTCTAAAGCTTAAGCAAATAAGCACATAAAGCTTTTTTAAAACTAACAGATCCTAAGAAAATAAATGAATACTTGAAAAACACTTTTTTGAACTTAAAACCTTGGAAAAACAGACTAAAAAGAGCTTAAAGACTTAAGCTAAAGTTAACCATGTGACACCAACCCATAACATTCCTGTTTTGACCCATTTTGGGCTTGTACCAAACACCCCTTTATACTTTTAAAAACTGATTTTAACCCTTTTAATTACTAAATTGAGCACTAAATTTTAGAAACAACTACTAAACATGCAAGGTTAGACAATAAAAAGTGAAGAGCAAAAACAATTAAGCATTTAAAAAAAAACTTATAAGCTAACAACAAGAATAAGCTACACTAAGCAATTTTAAGCAAATGGAAAGTAAATGCAACTAGATCAACTAATAGGCACTTATAAGCATAACTAAACACATATAAGCACAAAAAGACATAAATAAGCTGAAAATAAGCCACAATAAGCAATGCTACAGTAAAAATAAGCTAAAATTTAAAAAGAAGTATACCTTGATCCTTGCTCAAAACAGGATAAAATGAACCTAAATAAGCTCTAAAACCTACCCAAGCTTATAAATAAGCTAAACTAAGCATACCAATGAGCCATCCTTTTTTGCTCATTCATCCTTTTGCTTGATCAAACAGTAACTTTTCTCTTTTCTTAATTCTTGTATAGTAATTCAAACAGATTATAAAGTGGTTTAAGTGAGCTTTAAAAGACTTATCTTAAGAATTTTGAACAAAAATTAAAACATGAAACTGACTTTTCATTAATCTTAAAAGAGACAAGTACATAAAAGTTAAAAACTTAAAAACTGAACTCAAAGAAAATTACACTAAAAAAAACTAACTCAAAAACTAACTGGTTGCCACAATGGCTTACAAAAGCTTAAATAGTAAAACGAGCTAGGGTTGGGTCTCTTGTCTTCTTTCCTTGTGCTTCTTTGTAGACACAAAACAGCATATGTGCTTGTTGTGAGTGTGTAAACACAAAACAATCCTTGCCCTTCATTTATCTTGGAGCCCACTCAAAATCGTCACAGCCATTGATTTGAATTGTGGGTTTTTGGTGTGTTTGTTAGTGAGAGTTAGTAAAACTCAAACAAACCCTGGCCCTAGTATTGTTCTATGGTTGGGGGCCCCCAAAAAGGGGTTATTTATTTCTTTCAAAAAACTAAACCCTTGAAATGAAAGAGTGTGTTTTTGATGCCAGGGCTTGGGCAATAAACATAGTGGGGGGTGGGGTTTAGTTAATGGTGATTGTTTTGAGATGGCTAGTGGGAGGGTCAAGCGAGGTTGATATTGACTAGGATGTGGGGTTTTGGGTTTTGGGCGGGAAATGTCTGTGGGGAGAGATGTACAATGTTTCAACGAGGAGTGGAGGGTATTGGGTGTAATGTCATTTTTTGGGTCCCTCATGCGGTTAAGGATTTACTTTGCAATTATCAATCCTAGTGGGTTTATACAATGTTTGGGAGAACCATGCAGAAACATTCCCCCCAAATGTGATATAAATGATGTATTTGCATCCATGGTCCTTTGAGTTTATATGCTATTTTGAGTGTTGGCAAGATAGCCATTGTGGTATATCTATGATGTATTGGGCAATTTGAAGGCGCCTTGCAAGATTTTCTCTTTCCTTCATTAATAAGTTAGGGACTTGGTGCAATTTTCGTCCCTAGACATATTTTCTTACACTTTTTTAGACTTGATTTGTCGGGGTGAACTTTTGGTTGATATTTTGACACTTCGTGGCTTTGTCTTGACTTTGTCTTTTCACGCTTTTCCCTCCGTGTCACGATTTTGGTCGTTTTGGCTTCTTTTTGCCGTCCTTTTCTTAGATATTCGTTCCTGCACAACACAATTAGCAAAACAAGCATTTTTTTGGCATTTTAAGTCTGTTTTTGGTTATTTTAACTTGTTTTTAAAGGTAAAAGGTGTGTGTAATTAAACACATACCAGTTCTCTATAACCTTGGCTCTTGATACCAATCTGTAACACCCCTAAATTGGGTCGCAGCGGAATAAGGATATCCGGGGCGTGTTACTTCTCAAATCAATAACACAAGATATATATATAGATCACCAAAAGTCGTGATTAAAAACTAAGATACATTGGATTTAAACAATATTTGATACAAATAGGCCCGAAGCTTTTAACTTGTTCACTATATTATTATTACAAAGATACTTGTTCACAACACAACACAAGCACATGAATTCACAAAACATAATACAACACATGATCTTTAGCATGACATCCAAAACAAAATCACCAATGTACGTCCTTGGCACCTTTAATCCTCTTCATCCTCTCTGCTTACTGATTTCTTCTGAAAAACATTGCATTAAAACGCACAAAATGTTGGTGAATTCATAGGTTAGTAAAACATTAAAATGGCAAGGACCGCAAGACTTTTCCCGTGATAATAGCTCATATGCGACATCACAAAACCAGATTACATTTTCTAAGCTCATGACACTGAAGCTCATCAATCTTTCTTGCAATAATAATTATGCAATTTCTCTGCCCCGACTTAGAAAGTTTTAACTTCCTGAAACAATCCTCAACATTTGATAGTGCTAATGCGTTTGTTCCCGATGATGCTATCACTACGACTTTTCCGAATAGGATGTCAATCCCAAATACAAACTATTCCTTAACATTCTGCAGCCTCACAATAATGTAAATCCCAACTACAACTATCAGTGTGACAGTATCGATTATGAACAGGCGCTCACTTGGTTAATTGCGCTATCTTAGGCAAAAACACGTAATGCAATATAAAATATCACTTGATTATTTAGCGTCCAATTTATAAAACAAATGCCATGTTCCACACCCAAAGTTATAAATCATTGAAAATCGTAAAAATAAGGAGGGCTAAAGAACTCACCTTTGAGTTTCTGATAAAATCTCAAATATCACAGATAACACATAGCGTCACTGTCAATCGTCATATGCAACATATTTAATTTAAGGGTCGTATATGTACCATGTTCTTCGATTAACAACCTATCATATACATGTCTATGTTAGTTACATCATACTATCGTTGCGGATTGCTATAAAAATTAAGAGGTCTATTTAGTGAACGTATGTAGGAGCAAGAGCACATAAATTCGTAAATCCACAACTCGTCAATACGCCAAATCCCAGAGCGGCCTCATTATGCAAACATCCCAAGTAATAAGTACTAATTGATAACCACAATTAATTAATTTTCTATACAGACATAATCACCAATCTAATTGTTTTGGAAAATTACGTTAAATAGTTAATGACGATTATAATATAACCGTGTAGTAAATACTGGCGTAACTTCCGCGTTTTATAGCACGCGACACTTGAACGTTTGTCTAATGCCCACTGATGTAAAAGGTGGTTCTTGCGTATTAAGGAATGAATTATCTATAATTATGACATTTTCATATTTTTGATCACTTCTGCTGAATAGATACTTTTTTACTGTTTATTGCAACATAAAATCACCAGATATAAAGCTATTTATAATAGTTTTATGTATCTTAAAACCCGAAAACGTCGTATTTATTTCGTTATAAGCTTGGCTCTGTTTTTATGTGAAACTCTTCGAGCCACCAATAAGTCCGTTATAAGAAAATTCTATAATCTAATTTTATAAGTTACAAAAAAAAGTTTCTGACATGAATTAGTCTTACTGTTCCATGAAAGCTAAGTTTATAAATTTATCTTTATAAACAGCTTACATTACCGAATACTCTGAACGAAGTTCATGAAAACTTCTTCATTATAATTGAAAAAATACATAAGATTCTATAATCACTTTAAAAGGCAAAGAAAAGAAAAAGATTAGAGATGTAAAGAATGAGGAAGGAGAAAAAAGGAAGAAGAAATTAGAAAGAGTAAATAAAGAGAAAGAAATAAGAAAGAAAAGAAAAAAGAAAAATTCAGAAAAAAAATTAAAAAAGGAGGAGAGATAGAAGAAGTAGTAGAAAGAAGAGGAGAGAGAGAAGAAAAAAGCATAGAAGAAAAGAAAGGAGAAAGAAAGAGAAAAAAAGTAATAATAAGAAGCAATGAAAGAAAAGAAAAGAAAAATGGAAAGAAGAAAGAAAGAAAAGAGATATAGAAGAAAAGAGAAAAGAGGAAAAAGGAGAGGTGGAAAAGAAAAAAAAAAAAAGAAAAAGAGAATAGAAAGAGAAAAAAACTTGCGAAATTCATAACTCCTTCATTATAAATTGAAAAATTATGATTCTTATCATTTTAGAATCCTAAAAATGTGTTTTATTCGTTAAAAATAACCAACTTGCTGTTTTATAAGATTTTTATAAAAGTTATTTTATAAACCCGATTAATTAACGTATAACTCGTAATTAGCGTAACTTTTTCGTTATTTATCCGTTTGACAAGTTTCTTACCTTTTCGGAATCGTTACGAGATGTAGAATATTTATAAAACATAATATCCACTGTTTGGAATTCGATTCCAAACAGCCCCTTAATATCTATATATTTACTTATTTATTAAACTTGTTTTATATACTTTTTAACTAAGTAATTTCCACAAGTTTTTCCCATACTCTTAATATACTATATTATACATATTATATAATCCATAGTTCATATTTTTGTCCTTGAGTCCAAGTAAACAATCCATAACATCACATGAAATCATGAAATCCTTAAGTAAACCTTTACTTACAATTTATGTATGAACATTTTACACTTAAACCAATATGATGTCATACTTATATATCCTTTATTTCATGATATTTACCAACATATAAAGCATGAATAAGTGTACAAAATGCTAACCACAAGTAAAAACTCTTTTACATGATTAAAAAGCCCTAAATGGTGATTTCACTACATATCATCATATATACACATAAAATCATGTTTATGAAATAATGAGAGTTTTAGATAACCTTATATGAGATGTAGTATGATAGAAAACAATATCTAAACCCTTGTTTAGATATCAACCCAAAGTTAACAAGCTTAGAAAACCCTAGTTTTCTTTTAAAAACCCTAGCTTTCTTCCTTTTCTTCAACACTTGAAATGATTAGCCAATGCTTGGAAACATCTTAGAATGTCTTAAGAATGATGTATGTAGATGTGTATAGGTGGTAGAAAATTTGATATGGATTTGGTATAAAGGGGTGTTTGAGCCGTGGGTTGGCTAGAGCACAAAGGAGAGGATTTTTACTTTTCTAGTTAAGTATTAGACTTGTATGAACTTCTATCTTTAGTATACATGTATATATGGTAGTCTTTGGTCAAAAAGTTTGCAATAGTAGTCTTAGGTACAAGGTTCATGGTCTTAAGGAAGAAAAAGATGGTTATGTTGAAATAAAGTATGGTTATGTTAAATGCAAGTGAAGTACAAAGACTACTTGCAAGATTTTTCATATATTTCTTGTATAAATTGCAACAATTCCGTCCTATGTATGATATATATGATATATTTTTGTAACTTTTATCTATTGGGTATAAAAGTGGGTATTTGTTGAAGCGTAGATTAATTAACGTGGTTCCGGGTATGCCTAAACGTACTTTATCGCAAAACGTACATAATTTACGTAACCGATAAAAATAAAATAAACAAAGACCATAATTATTCTCAAAATAATTATGTAATACTTGATTGATGTAAACGCTTAATTGTTTGGTGCCCGTTTACATTGAACGCAAATTTTTAGGTTACGCGATTTTACTTAATACATGAAATTACAAGCAAAAACGTACGACACTAAAAATAAAATAGTAGATTTATCGACGTCGTTAATGACTTGAAAACACAGGGTGTTATAACAACTCCTCTACATCTTGTCTATCAAAGTCTTCAAGCATCTCACTCAAAATCTTATAGTTCTTGGAACTGCCATCTCCTTTGAAGATTTGATAATACATGAAATTCTCTGTCAGAACACAAGTCTTCCAATCCACAATTGGATACTTTATAGATAGTGATTCAACATCTTTTGCAGCATCATCTCTTGGAACTATGTCTAAATAAACTTTGAGATCTTCTTTCTCATCATCTATCTCCATCTTCTGTCTCTTAACAGTACTTCTTTATCTAGGGAGAGATTTCTTTCTTTTTGCTCCAGATTCTTTAGCAACTTCTTTCACTTCCTTTTGTGCATCAACATCTTCTTCTTCAATCTTTTCAGGAGACTTCATCCTTTCACTTCCATGCTCTGAATCCATAGGCTCAATATGTTGATTAAAATCCCAAACCTTTTGAAAGATTGGCCTAATCTCATTATAAGACATTCCCTTGAAATCACTAATCTTGTAGTTTCCCTGATTCTTCAAGTATTTAACCATATTCCTCCTTGCTTGGGCAAATGTCTTTGGTTTCATCTTTAGAGCCTGATACCTTATGACTGAAGGATCATTCCAATCTATCTTCTTGATGCTTGGCTTTAGACTCTAGCTCTTTGCCCCTTTCCTCTTCATCCCATTGTCTAGCAATTTCTTCATCCCTTGCAATCTGTGCCCTTTGTTCTTCATTCATTTGTTCTTCCAATCTGATAGCTTCAGCAAAACTTAACCTTTCTTGTTCAAGTTCCTTCTCAGACTTTTTCTTGGGCTCAGGCTCTGTCATTATTGCTTTTCCTTTATCTTTTCTTGTCCTTTTCTCTTCACTCCTTCTTCTATAAGTAACAGTTCTTCCAGCAGTACTAATATTTTCCTCAGCAGTACTAACTATTAGAACTTCACTAGCAGTACCTTTTGTTGCACCAGCAGTACTAACTTCAGCACTCCCTTTCTCACTGCTTCCTTGATCTTGAATGACTTCAGTGGGAGTCACTTCTTGAATAATAGGTTCAGTTTCAGTGCTTGCTTTCTCTTGAACCTTTGCATCAGATGATTTCCTCCCCTGTTTAGAAGAATCATCTGCAATGTCTTCATCATCTGTAGAAAGGACAACCTTAGCTCTTTTCCTTGCTTTCCCAATCTTGACTCTAGCCTCTAATTTTTTGACCCTTAAAATGAGCTTAGTAAAAGCAGAAGTATAAGTTTTCTTTATCTTCCTCAAGTCATCCTCCAAAACTCCAATCCTGTCAGATAGTTTGGTAACCAAATTCGTCAATTCATTTAGTTTCAAGCTACCCTCATCACTTCCATGTGTATGAACAGCATGGAGGGGTGACTCATTGGGTGTAAGAATATGTTGTATTGGAGATGGTTGTATTGGAGATGGTTATGTTGGTGATGGTTGTGTTATAGCAGCAGTGGTATGATTAGGTGAGTGTTCAAATAAAGGTTCAGGTGAAGGTGAAGGTTAAGGTGAAGGTGAAGGTTCAGGTAAAGGTAAAGGTTCAGGTGAGTGGGAAGGTGAGGATGTAATTCTTGAAGGTGAAGTGGAAGGTTCAGAAACAGCTAGCATAGTAGGAAATAAAGCAACTTACTGGCCTGAATATCCCTTTGTAGGCCTCTTCAGATAACAGTAGTTGCAATGTTACTACTAAACTGCTCCCAAGCAGTCTTCTTTGGGCTAAGGCAATGAAGAATATTGTGAATAAGAAACCTCCATTGAGGTGAAAAAGCACCCTTTTGAATAGTTAACTTATCTGAATCAGTGTGATATCCCATGAGTGCCAACTGCTCAAAGATCTCCGAGTTAGGTTTAGAAGTAATACCATCATGATCATCCAACTTGAGATGTCGTCTTAAAGAAGCTTCAGTGATATTCATTGAGTGACCATCAATTGTAGCAGTAATCTGAACTTCTCCATTATCATCATTAGTAGCTTCAGCAGACCTCCAAAATTGGGTGATAAAAGAGATATAAACCATACTGCATCTTTGTGGTGCATAGCAAAATGTGACTTCAAAGTTAGAAATCGATGACTTGAATGAAACCCTCACTTCCTATATATTTCTTTCTCTAAAAAGAAAAAAAAAAAAAAAATAAACGCGAAACCAAGTTGTGCTTGTAACAAAATTCCAAGTTTGCCATGAATAAAGGTGTGAGGAATCGAGTGGGATATGATCGTGGATGAGTATATGAAGGCTGGAGAAAGTTAATTGAGATTTAAATAGAGAAAATGAAGAGATATGGTTTGACCGACTTAAAGAAAATTGAGTTTATCGTGATTAAATCAAACATATATATAGAAAGATCACAAAAGTCCAATTAGTCAAACCCTATATCATAGGTATTTGGCGAAAATATCTCAACGGCTCTATTAATTAATGAAAAATCTATTTGGGCCAAACAGTACTAACGGTCATCCAGCAGTACTAAATTTGGTCTAGCGGTGCTAAAATAAGCCTAGCAGTATTAACTTCTCTACCCAAAAGCAGTACAAACTCCAAAGTTTTGTATTAATCAAAAATAACTTTACATAATCTCTCTTTCTGTTTTAATTAAGCTCAAAACATTTTATCTCCTCAAATTCTTTTAACACACTTTTTCAACTTCTGATCTGTTTTTCACACATATCTCAATTCTTTTTAAGCTCAAACCTAATTCTCTCTAAATTCCTTATTTAACTCACAATTGCACACAAAGTAAAGTTTTTGGCAAACTAACCAAGCCATTAAAATAGATTTGAGTAGTCTATACCAATAGCCTTTTGCTTTGGACTATGCCAATGCTATCAATTGTAAAAACATGTGGCATGATAACCCAATATAGTATTGAGTAAACTATTCACTATCCTAATTCACCAGGGTGATGTCATGATTCCACCAAAGGATTAGCTAGCCCAAGAGTTAATGGCTACTTGGTAAAGGCTTCATAAATCCATTACTTTTCTTAGATTCACCTCTCCCCGGAGTTAACACACCATGGGATGTGATGAGAATAGTCTGTAACCCTGAATTGATGTACCTAATTGTCATTGTTGCTGAGGTGGTTACATATGAAGACTAATCTGCTTGCCAAATAGACATTCAGCTGATATGTGCAGAAGTATTCAAGTGTTCTTATCAAGATTCATGCAGATTAGAGTTGCTGTTTACACGGTTTAAAGATGTTGCTGTTCAATCCTCAAGAGTCCACTGAAAGATCTATCTAGAAACTTGAAGTTAACTACGTCAAATTCAAGTTTAGGGGAGGATTGTTAGGAATATTGTAATAGTTAGTTACTACTAGTAGGTATGTAGTTCCTACTGGTAGAGTATAAGTTCCTACTGGTAGGTATGTAGTTCCTACTGGTAAGGATAACTTCATAGTTAGTGCTGGCAGACCAAATATGGCTCCTGCTAGTAGAACAATAGTTAGTCCTGGTAGTATTATATTAGGTCTGGGTTAGTAGTATAGTTAGTTAGTGATAAGGATATGCTTAAGCTATCTTAGGAAATGATAGTGCATATCTCTTTGATGCGTTTTGTGTAACAGGCGGTTAGGGTTTCAGTAGTATATAAGAAACCCAACCCATATCTGAGAAAAAAGATATACTTCTCCTTGTTAATCAATAGAAATCCATAGAAGGATCTTTTAGTTTAATAGTCTTGTTCTTCTTATAGGCTTTGTCTAATTTCCGCATAGACATTAGCTTTGTTTAGCAAGAGTCTCTCTTGTGATTAGCTTGTGATTACATAGGTTAATCACCATCCTTAACAGGCAGTAAAGATCTATCTAGAGTGGGATCCAACAAGTGGTATCAGAGCTTGTTGAGAGTCTCTGGATAAGAAGAACACGTAGATCTAGACTCTTAGAACCTTAAACACATCCAAAAACATTCATTATCCCTACCACAACCTTTTCAAGATGTCTGACCATGATGATGATGCTTCTGATATTAATAATGGCAATGCTCAACCACAACAACAGCAAAACATTCAACCTCAAATCATCACCACTGTCTCGAACAACAATGCAAAGTTTCCTTATTTGAAGAAGGATGAGTATGAGGTCTGGGCTATGAAGATGGAATACTGGATCACAAACAATGATATGAATATCTGGAAGGTGATTCAAAATGGCAACAGCTTAAAAAGGACTGGAAGAGATCGTGATGGAAGGGTCATTATTCTTCCCCCAACGACTGCAGATGAACACATTGCTGTTCAGAGGGAATCAAAGGCAAGAACTACCTTGCTTCAGTCTATTCCTGATGATCATGTGGCTGATTTCCATTATATGGATGATGCAAGGGATATATGGAATGCAGTCAAAGCTAGGTTTGGTGGAAATGTCGAATCCAAAAAGATGAGAAAGTCCATGCTGAAGCAAGAATTCTCAGAGTTTAGAATTAGTGAATCAGAGGGATTGCACAAAGGGTATGACAGGATGCAAAAGATTCTCAGTCAGCTTAACCAACTCAAGGCCAAGCCTGATGATGAAGACATTAATCTTAAGTTTCTCAGAGGTTTGCCTTCATCTTGGTCACAGGTGGCTTTGACCTTAAAAACCAAAGGTGGACTTGAACTTCTTTCTTTTGATGATTTGTACTACAAGTTGAAGACTCTTGAGATAGATATCAAAGAATATTCTACTCATTCCTCAAGTCAATCTCTAGGTCATTCTGCATTTGTAAGTACTACTAGTACTAGCAAAAAGATGTCATATGAAGATTTTAAGCAGATAGACAAATTGGACTTAAAAGAGATGGATATCAAATGGCAAATGGCTATGTTGTCAGTCAGGGTGAATAAGTTCGAGAAAAAGGCTGGAAGGAAGATTGAGTTTGACAAGAAAGAAGCTGCTAGGTTCAACAAGAAAGCAGTTAGATGCTATAAGTGCTTGCAAAAAGGACACTTTGCAAGAGAATGTAGAGAAAAAGGGGGAAATGAAAAGAGATATTCATCATTCAAGATTCAGGAACTTGGGAAAAAGGAGGCTGATACTAAAGCTTTAATAACAGTTGACACATTGGAGAATTGGAAAGAACATGAATCTGGGGATGATGAGAGTTTTGCTCCCAAAGAGTATGGAATGGTTGCTGGTTGTGGTGCTGCTTGTGAAGAAGGTGCTGCTGAAGTATATAGCTTGATCACTGGGAATGGTACTGATGCTGCTGCTGGAGAAGTTGCTCTTATGGGCATGACCTCTGAGGTACAAAACTGTCCTTTTGGTTGTGAACATAAATTTAATAATCTTCAAAAACAGTATAATGATCTAAATGAACAATATAATGAGTACTATATACAGGTTCAGGCTTATAAAAACTCTCTTAAAACATTAGAAAAACAAAAGAGAGTCTATCAGCAAAATCAGTTAGGATATGAAGAAAAGATTAGAGTATTGTCTATTGAAATAGAAAACACAACTAATCTACTGAAATATTCTGAAAGAATAAATGTTGAAGCAGAGATAGCAAAGAAAGATTTACAGACAAAACTTGATAATCACTTAGTACAAATTGAAAAGTGGAGAACCTCTTCCAAAAACTTGTTCAGATTAATTGATAGTTCCATGTCTGTTAGAACAAAAGTGGGTTTGGGATTTAATGACTATATAGGGGAAAATGAGTTAGGATGGGATGACTCTGCATTTAGTGTATTTACAACTAACTCTGAAGAAGTGGAAGGTAGACCTCTTTTCAGTAGGTTTGCCAAAGCTGATAGTATGAAAGTTGTGCCTCCACCTCTTTCTGGAGACTACACTCCTCTATCAGATCACATTGACCTGGATGAGTCACAAATGTCTTATGGTACAAAGTCCTCAACCTCTGGTGACTCTAATTCTATGTCTAATGACTTTGTCTCTTGTGATAACAGTGACAAGTCTTCAGAGGTCAACATAAATGACTTTGCCTCCAGTGATTCTAGTGTCATATCTTCAGAGCCCAAGTCAAAGGATTCTACCTCCTGTGCATCCACTTCCAGTGTATCCACATCTGAGAGTGAAGCTGAGATTGAGTCCAATGTTGGGACACCTATCCAAGAACCCATTATTGTTCAGGATTTACCTAGTTTCTCTTGTAACAGTTCTAATAAGAATGAAAACACTTCTAGGACTTCTTGTAATAAGAATGGTTATTTTAATAAAAAGGCAAGTCATGTTAGGAAAAATAATTCTTCTGCTTCAAAGTCTTGTTTTGTATGTGGTAGTTATCTTCATCTCATAAAGGATTGTAATTATTATGAAACTCAATATGCTAACGATTTTGATGGTGTGGGATATCCTCAAAGGGAACCAATTTGGGACAATGCTACTAGGGTCAATCAGTCAAATCAATTTGTCCCACATGCAGTACGTCTCAGGTCTGGCAAGGTTTCTATTCCTGCTGCTAGACCAAACCAGGTTCCTGCTGGTAGGCCAAAACCAGTTTCTACTGGTAGGCCAAAACCAGTTTCTACTGGTAAGCAATACAGGCCTCCTCCAGTTCATGCTGGTAGAAGAAATTCTTCTTCAGTTACTTCTGGTTGGTGGCAAAGTACTGCTAGACCTATGAACCATTTGCCTACACCTACAAGTTCTTATTTTCAGACCTCCACACCATTTGGACCTCATGTTTATTACAATCAAATGCAGTATGATGGGGATGGATGGGCAACTGCTGTTAAGCCCTCAGCAGGTTGTTCTTGGAAGTCATATAGAAATAAAGTATACAGGGTACCCAAGAACAATGGTGGATCTCACATATCTACATGGCCTAAATTTTTAGATCCACAAGGCAGACCCAAGTCAGGAATGGCTTGGGTCCCCCTTAGAAACTAATTGTTATTTTGTAAAATTTTGTACAGGTCAATCTCCATTCAGATGCTGGAGATGAAGGGATAGTAGATAGTGGTTATTCTCGCAGTATGACTGGCAACAAGGAAAGATTAGATGACTTTCAACCTTTTAGAGGTGGCAACGTGACTTTTAGAGGTGGTGAAGGGCGAATAACTGGAAAAGGGACAATGAGGACTCCTAAGTTGGATTTTGAAAATGTTTACTATGTGCAGGAACTTCAATAATTCAACTTGTTCTCAGTCTCTCAGATTTGTGACAAGAAGAATAGAGTTCTCTTCACAGACACTGATTGTCTTGTCCTCTCCAGAGATTTCAAACTCCTAGATGAAAGCATGGTGTTACTCAGAGTTCCAAGGAAGCACAATCTGTATACTTTTAACTTGAATAATCTTGCTCCCAAAGAAAAGTTGGCTTGTTTGGTGGCCAAAGCTTCTTCTGATGAAGCTGTGAAGTGGCATAGAAGGATGGCTCATGTGAACTATAAAAATATGAATAAGTTGGTACAAGATAACCTTGTCAGAGGTCTTCCCCCTAAGCTTTTCAAAAATAACCATACTTGTGTTGCATGTTGCAAAGGCAAGCAACACAAAGCCACCTATAAGGCCATTACTGCAGTAAGCTCCATTTCTGAGCCTTTTCAATTGCTTCATATGGACCTCGTTGGTCCTACATCCATTCGAAGCATAAACCACAAATTTTACTGCCTTGTGATCACTGATGACTATAGCAGGTTTTGTTGGGTTTTCTTTCTAGAGACTAAGGATGAGACATATATAATCCTTAAGGACTTTGTTTCCCTTGTAGAAAACCAGCTGAATAAAAAGGTCAAAGCTATTAGATGTGATAATGGTACAGAGTTTAAGAATGCAAAATTGATTGAACTCTGTGGGGAAAAAGGGATTAAGAGGGATTATAGTAATGCTAGAACCCTTCAACAAAATGGAGTTGCTGAGAGGAAAAATAGAACCCTCATAGAGGCAGCTAGAACTATGTTAGCTGACTCTATGTTACCTACTATGTTTTGGACTAAAGCAGTAAGTACTGCTTGTTATGTCCTAAATAGAGTCTTGATAACAAACCCTCACAACAAGACACCTTATGCTTTATTGACTGGGAAGACTCCTTCCATCAGTCATTTTAAACCCTTTGGGTGTCATGTGACCATTTTGAATACCAATGATCATCTGGGTAAATTTGATGGGAAGGCTGATGAAGGGTATCTTGTTGGATACTCTGCAAGTAATAGAGCTTACAGGGTATATAACATGGCTAACAAGAGGGTTAAAGAAATAATGAATCTGAGGTTTCTGGAGGAAAAGGCTAACATCCAAGGAATTGGTCATGAGTGGTATTTTGATCTTGACTATTTAACTGATTCCTTAGGCTATAATCGTGATAAGGCTAATCAGTCTGCAGGTACACAAGATGTTTCTTCTAACCCTGCAGGTTTCCAGGATGATGATTCAGATTCTAACAGTAATGAACAAGTTATTCTAGTCCCCTCTTATCCTTCCAACAACATTCCAGGAGCTGAGTCTAAAGATACCTCTGATGCTCACAGTAATTGTGTACTATTTGATACTACTGAAGACATTTTTCAACAGGTGCTGGCAAGGCTAAAAGATCAGGAACAAAGAGCCACCTATGATGCTGAGAGACTTGGATTGGGGTTTGAAAATGATGTTGAGGAACTTCAGAAGAGAGCAAGTGCAAAAATAGTTCCTCCTGGTGGCATACCAGTTCCTACTGGTAATACAATGGTTTCTCTTAGTGGTGTTCCAGTTCCTTCTGGTAGTCCAACTGACTCATTCTTAGATGATGAGCCTACAACAAGATTCCCCAGTCCATCAGACCTTGGAAATAATGGACCCTCACCTGGTATTTTCTCTTCTTTATCCTATGATGATGAGATTGGTGATGATCTAAACAATTTAGCATCAACTGTGGAAGTCAGTCTTGTGGCAACTAAGTGAATCAATACAATTCATCCTCAATCTATGATTCTTGGAGAACATACTTCAGCTGTGCAAATGAGAAGCAAGGTCAATAAAACAACTACTGGTGAATCTGCTTTTATCAGTTATATTCATGACCAGCAGAGAGACAATCATACAGACTTTCAACAATGTATGTTTGCTTGTTTTCTTTCTCAAGTTGAACCAAGAAGTGTAGCTCAGGCCCTTGAAGATCCAAGCTAGGTTGATGCTATGCAGGAAGAAATGCAACAGTTCAAGTTTCAAAATGTATGGGTTCTTGTTGATTTGCCTGACGGTGAATATGCTATTGGGACTAAGTGGATACTTAAAAACAAGAGAGATGCCAGGGGGATTGTTGTCAAAAACAAGGCTAAACTTGTAGCTCAAGGACACAGACAGGAGGGGGCATTGATTATGATGAAGTCTTTGCTCCAGTTACAAGAATAGAGGCAATCAGATTGTTTTTAGCATTTGCCTCTTACATGGGATTTATGGTTTATCAGATGGATGTTAAGAGTACGTTTCTTTATGGAAGCATTGATGAGGAGGTATATGTCACTCAACCTAAGGGATTTGTGGATCCTCAATATCCCAAGAAGGTCTACAAGGTAGTCAAAGCTCTATATGGATTTCATCAAGCACCAAGAGCTTGGTATGCAACCCTTTCTACCTTTTTGCAGAAACATGGATACAGAAGAGGCACCATTGACAAGACTCTCTTTCTTAAGAGGCACAAAAGAGATATCATCCTGGTATAAGTTTATGTGGATGACATCATATTTGGATCTACAAAGAAGGCTTGGTGTGATGAATTTGAGGCCTTGATGAAAGGAGAATTTGAAATGAGTGTTATGGGAGAACTTATTTTCTTCCTAGGATTACAAGTTCAGCAAAGGCCTGATGGAATCTTTATTGGCCAAGACAAGTATGTGCAAGAGATCCTGAAGAAGTTTGATTTGTAGAATGTCAGGACTGCAACTACACCCTATGAAGCTCCAAAGCCTAAGTCCAAGATTGAACCTGATAATCCTGTAAATGTACACTTGTACAGATCCATGATAGGTTCACTAATGTACTTGACAGCCTTAAGGCCTGATATAATGTTTGCAGTTAGTGCTTGTTCAAGGAATCAAGTCACTCCTACTACTTCTAATTTAGAAGCAGTCAAGAAGATCTTCAAGTGGCTTAAAGGCCAACCTAAGTTGGGGTTATGGTACCCTAGAGAGTCACCTTTTGTGCTTGAAGCTTATAGTGACAGTGATTATGCTGGGGCAAACAAGGATAGGAAATCCACAACTTGTGGATGTCAGTTTCTGGGTAGGAGGTTGATCTCATGGCAATGCAAGAAGCAAACAATTGTGGCTACCTCTTCCACTGAAGCTGAGTATGTTGTTGCTGCTAACTGCTATGGTCATGTACTCTGGATACAAAATCAGTTGTTAGATTATGGGTATAACTTTATGAATACCAAAATCTTTATTGATAACCAAAGTACCATTTGCATAGTTAAAAACCCAGTTTTTCACTAACGAACTAAGCACATAGAAATTAGGCACCATTTCATAAGAGATGCTAATGAAAAGAAACTTATTCAAGTCCTTAAAATACATACTGATGATAATGTGGCTGATCTGTTAACCAAGGCATTTGATGGACCTAGGTTTACTCATCTTGTGGTTAACATTGGGATGCTCAATCCATAAATACTAAGATTGAGGGGAGGATTTGAGTCCAAGGGGAGGACTGTTGTTGTATAAGTTTCTAAATAGTTGGTTTTTCAATAAAAAATACAACCCATTTAACATTCCCATATCAAATAACCTTTACCCCACACTTCATAATACCCTAACAAATCTTTCAAATAACACCACTAACAATCCACCATAATCATCTTTCAAATATAAATTATCTCTCCCAACTCACAACTTAACTTTCCCTTATAACAATAACATAAAAAACCAATAATCAAAAAAACACCCAAATCCACCCTAACCACAAAAAACAAACACCAACCCCAAACACCAAAATCCAAACCCACAAACACACAACCAACACACCCACACAACCAAAAAAACCCACACCCATACATATCCACAACATCCACACCACAAAACAAATTATACCCACACAATACATAAAAACACCATTAAATATCCCCCCCCCTACACTTATATGGGGTACAAGCAGTTCAGTACCTTGAGTCAGATATTCCCCTTCCTTCTTTTTTGTCTCATGATAAGATGAGAAGTTGGTTATGTTCGTGGCAAGTTTCCAAAGAGAAGAATCACCGTGTGACCGTTATTTTTGCTTCTCTTTGTTGGTGGCTTTGGAGGTACCGTAACAACGTCACTTTTTGAGCTCATCCAATGAGAAAAAGTGACCTCTTTGATAATATCCGCTCTTCTTATAATTGGATTTCTCATAGGGGACGCTTGACGAGTAATTGGGTTGAATGGCTGAAAAATCCTTTGTTGCCCGCGGGTTCATGACGATAACTAGTTGGAGTACTAGTCGGAGAACTAGTAGGAGAACTAGTTGGAGAACTATAGTTTGGAGAACTAGAGGTTGGAGAACTAGAGGTTGGAGAACTGGTCGGAGTTCTATTCGGAGATCTTGTCGGAGAACTACTTGGGGAACTAGTTGGAGAACTAGTTCAGGGTTTCTTGCTTCTGTTTGGTTCTTTAGCTTCATCATTTCTAACTTGTTTCATTCCCTCGGTGCTTGTTTGGGTCTACATCAAAATCACTCCGAAGTGAAAACCGGTGGCTCGGCCTCCGTGAGTGGGGATTTTTCTCTTATCGTGGCAAGAGTTTTTTCATCCCTTTTGTAGTCCTCGCAGTTAAAGCCTCGGGTAGAGTCTAGAATTTGTTGTTTGTATTTTATTCTAGTCTGTACTGTATCTTGCTTCTAGCGTCTTGCTAGTAGCAGTTATTTTATTTATATATATCTATGTGTCGTTCAAAAAAAAATTAGGCATGTTAGCCACATTAATCAATGCTCTTAGAGCAAAAGGTGTCACGGCGTGGAGGCTCGCCTTCATCCGGCGTCGCCGTTTGCTCGCCACCACACCGGAGTGGCTCGCCGGTTGTGGTTTCGCCGGCAACACGACGAGGAGAGAGACAAAAAAAAAAATTATATATCGTTTTTTATTTTTATTTATAAAATTGGGTTGTGTTGTGTGTGTGTGTGACTGTGTGTGGAAGTGTGTGCGTGTGTGTGTTTTTTTCGGCTTGTTTGTTGTTAGTGGTTTAGGTCAGCTGTGAATCCAATTAGGCAGTATGTGTATCTTGACCCGCCTGCACCTTTCTCCAAATCCGACTGAAGGGTTATAAAAGTCCCGGGTGGGCCTCATGTGTTGTGAGTGTGTTGTGTGTGCGTATGTGTTTTTGTGAGGGGACAGAAGGTTATGTTGTGTCGGTAGTGTGTGGTTGTGGTTTGATAAGTTTTTTTTTTTCGATTTTTTAACTCGCGCTCGCTCGTATATTTTTTGATTTCTTTTTAATTTTATTTAGTAATTAGTATGTTATTTGTATTTATTTGAATGAATAAAATTTATTTTGTTTGAAAATTAGAAAAAAAAATTGTGGGAGGGTGAGCCCCAACCCCCCCCCCCCCCCCACATTACTATTCCTATCACTATATAATACTCCCCTCTCCTCATCTTACAAATCTCTCTAATTCTATCACGTAATCCCCTCCATCACATTACAACATCTTACCAAATAACCAGTCCCCCCCACTTCACTCCCAACCATACCCATACACCCAATCAATAATAAAATACTTCACTTACATATCACACTATTCACAAAATTTGATATAATACTATAAATTGTGTCCCATCCATTTAAATAATTCAGTACAAAGTTATACAAATCATTGGAAAAATCCCAAAAAACAAACCTACAACATAATTGTATAACTTTGGGCCAACAAATTTGTATCACATTCAAGTTGCATTTCTTTAACTAGATAGAAGGAAGGCTCATTATAAAACACATGAATGCACAAAATTATATGCATAGTTGTTATCTTGATCATTCATAAATCAAAACACTAAACAACGAAGAGTGAACGTGACAGACTTACCAAACTAGAGGAACCTTTCACGTTCGAGTTCTATGACATAATATTATTGCTTTCGCCCCCCCACACTACTCATACTTTCTCCGTCCGTCTCTCTCTCATAACAAACGCTTCACATTTCTTACTAAAATTCTTGTACACTTTCGAAAGCCTCGGCCATCCCCCTCCTAATATCGAGACGGATGAAGTATTTTAATTCTCGTTTCAGTTATTGATGCACCATCTTACCTGTTCAATGCTTTACACCAATTTATAAATACGGGCAAAGACTATAGAATACCAACGTACTTTTCAAAATTTACCGTAATAAACAACTTACTTTTTTATTATCGATACCACCAACTTACATTCAAATTTTGTTTCGACTTGAACAAAACGTTTGTACCGTTAGTTATTATGTGGCAACGTTAGTCCATTTAGCTAACGATCGTTTGAGGAAGTTGCAAAAATCGTCCATGTGGTTTTCATATATATTTTTTTTCGAAATTTTTTTCTTTCGATTTTGAAATTTTTTACCGAAACTTCTTTTTTTTTGAAATTTTTTTATGTTTCGAAAATTTTCACACATTTTTTCGAAAATTTTTATAAAAAAAATTCGAAAATTTTTCTATACACATAAAAAAATTTTGAAAAAAAAAGTTTCGAAAAAAGATTTCGAAATTTTTTATATAAATTACATAAAAAATTTTCGAAAAAAAATTTCATATACATTTTTATAAAACATAAAAAAGAATTTATATGTTTCGAAATTTTTTATATGTTTTTTTATACACAAAAAAAATTTCGAAAAAAATTTCGAAAACTTTTATATGTTTCGAATTTTTTTTCGAAAATTTTCACATTTTTTCGAAAATTTTTATATACATTTTTATAAAAAAAATTCGAAAACTTTTTTTATACACAAAAAAAATTTCGAAAAAAAAG
>BQNB010044175.1:0-19385 GCA_026074375.1 Tanacetum coccineum | reverse complement strand
CCCTTAGTGATGATGCCTTGTCCTGGTGGAATGCATATGCCCAACCTATAGGAGTAGATCAAGCCAATCAAATCACCTAGACTGAGTTAAAGAGGCTCTTGACAAACAAATATTTTCCTCAAACTAAAGTCAGAAAGATGGAAGATGAACTTTACAATCTGACTGTAAAGGGAAATGATCTCAAACCTTACGTTATAAGATTCCAAGAATTAGCAGTTCTATGCCCGAACATGGTACCAAACACCGAGAAATTCCTGGAAGCCTTCATCGGAGGGTTACCTAGAAGTATTGAAGGAAATGTTACCGCCTTTAAATCTCAAACTTTAAAAGAAGCCATTAACATAGCCCAAAGGCTAATGGATTAGGTAACAAAGCACACTCTGGTACAAGTAACAAGTGATCATAAACGAAAGTTTAACAACAGAAGAACTTTCAACAATAACAACAATAACTACCGTAACACCAACACCAACAACCACTACAACAATCACCAACCACAATAGAACTGAAGGCAAGAAGCTGCCAAGGCTTATGCTGCCACTCCTGCTGAGAAGAATAGTTATGCCGAAAACCTCCCATTATGTAGAAAATGTGATCTCCATCACACTGGACCTTGTACTGTTAAGTGTAATACTTGCAACAAGGTAGGCCATTTGATCAAGAATTGCCGAAACAAGAGGCCAGCCACTGGAAGTAATCAACTACCAGTGATAGTTATTTGTCATGCCTGTGGAGAAAAAGGGCATTATACAAATCAGTGCCAAAAGACCAACATCAATGCCCAGAGAAGAGCCTACATGCTAAGGGATAGGAAAGCTCATCAAGACCCGAACGTAGTTACGGGTATGTTTCTCCTAAACCAACATTTAGCTAGAGTATTATTTTATTCCGGAGCCGATAAAAGCTTCATATCCACATCTCTTGCCTCTATGCTAAATATCCTGCCTATTACAATAGATACCTTTTACGATATCAAAATGGCTGACGAAAACCTAGTAAGCACAAACACCGTTATCTAGGGTTGCACCCTAACTTTGTTAAATCAACCTTTCGAAATTGATCTCATGCTAATTAAACTCAGTAGTTTCGACGTTATCATTGGTATGGATTGGTTATCCAAGTATCATGCCAGTATTATCTGTGACGAGAAAGTCGCCCACATCCCAATCGACGGTGAAACTTTGATCATTCGAGGTGACCGAAGTAAGACCCGACTAAATCTCATGTCTTGTATAAAAACCAAAAGGTATATATCCATAGGATGTCAAGTTTTCGTAGCCTAAGTAATGAAAAAGAAGCCAGACAAAAAAAGACTAGAAGATATCCCAGTAATCAGAGAATTCCCAAAAGTTTTTCCCGAAGATCTACTTGGCCTTCCTCCCGTTCGCCAAGTAGAATTCCAAATCAATTTAATTCCTAAAGCAACGCCTGTAGCCCGCGCACCCTATAGATTAGCTTCTTCAGAAATGCAGGAACTATCTAATCAACTTCAAGAATTGTCAGACCGAGGTTTTATCCAACCAAGTACTTCATCCTGGGGAGCTCCTGTCTTATTTATTAAAAAGAAAGACGGATCCTTCAGAATGTGTATCGATTATCAGGAGTTGAATAAACTTACTGTAAAGAATCGTTACCCATTACCCAGAATCGATGACTTATTCGACCAACTTCAAGGTTCGAGTGTCTACTCAAAATTGACCTAAGATCAGGTTATCATCAATTGAGAGTAAGGAATGAAGATATTCCTAAGACTGCTTTCAGAACAAGATACAGACACTATGAATTTCAAGTGATGCCATTTGGTTTAACTAACGCACCTGCTGTATTCATGGATCTCATGAATCGTGTGTGTAAACCATACTTGGATAAATTTGTGATAGTGTTCATCGATGATATTCTCATCTACTCTCGTAATGAAGAAGAACACGCAAATCATCTGAGAATGATCCTAGAATTACTCAAGAAAGAGAAGTTGTATGCCAAGTTCTCCAAATGTGATTTCTGGATTCGTATCGTGCAATTTCTTGGACACTTAATTGATAGTCAAGGACTTCATGTTGACCCCGCCAAGATTGAAGCAGTTAAGAACTGGGCATCTCCCACTACACCCACGGAAGTTCGTCAATTCTTAGGACTTGCCGGCTATTATCGGAGATTTATCAAAGATTTTTCGAAGATTGCAAAATCTTTGACTGAATTAACCCAGAAAAACAAGAAGTATATCTGGGGCGAAGACCAAGAGACGGCTTTCCAATTGCTAAAATAGAAGCTATGTGAAGCTCTAATCTTAGCATTACCAGAAGGAAATGACGATTTTGTTGTCTACTATGATGCATCCCATCAAGGTCTGGGAGCAGTGTTAATGCAAAGAGAGAAGGTTATTGCATATGCATCCCGACAACTTAAGCCTAATGAAGAAAACTATACCACTCATGATCTCGAATTAGGAGCAGTAGTGTTCGCTCTTAAAATCTGGAGACACTATCTATACGGTACAAAGTGTATAGTTTTCACTGATCACAAAAGCCTTCAACATATTCTTCATCAGAAAGAATTAAACATAAGGCAATGCCGTTGGTTAGAATTGCTTACAGATTACGATTGTGAGATTCGCTATCATCCTGGATGTCGTAGCAGATGCCTTAAGCCGAAAGAAACGAATCAAACCACTCTGAGTTAGATCATTAGTCATGACCATTCATCCAAAATTACCATCACAAATCCTCTAAACTTAAACTGGAGCACTCAAGGAAGAAAATGTCAAGGCTGAAAACTTACAAGGAATGGATAAAGCATTTGAAATACGTCCTGATGGAACACGTTGTATTAAGAACCAAAGCTGGTTACCACTCTTTGGTAATCTGAGAGACTTGATTATGCATGAATCTCATAAATTAAAATATTCCATTCACCCAGGTTCTGACAAAATGTACCAGGATCTAAAGAAACTCTATTGGTGGCCTAACATGAAGGCAATCATCGCGGAATATATTGGCAAATGTTTAACATGTTCTAGAGTTAAGGCAAAATGTCAGAAGCCATCCGGCTTCCTGGTACAACCAGAGATTCCTATGTGGAAATGGGAAAGAATAACAACGGACTTCGTTACAAAACTTCCCAAAACATAAAACGAACATGACATAATTTGGGTCATTGTCGATCACCTTACAAAATCCGCACATTTCATACCTACCTGAGAGACAGATAGTATGGAAACCCTTTCCAGGTTGTACATCAAAGAAATAGTCTCCCGGCATGGTGTGTCAATATCTATCATCTCGGATCGTGACAGTCATTTCACATCTAGATTCTGGCAATCACTACAAAGTGCCTTGGGTACTCAATTAGACATGAGTACGACATATCATCCTGAAACCGATGGACAAAGTGAAAGAACCATTCAAACACTCGAAGACATGCTTCGAGCCTGTGTTATAGACTTTGGAAAAGGATGGGAAAGACACTTACCATTGGTGGAATTCTCTTACAATAACAGTTATCATGCCAGTATTAAGGCAACACCGTTTGAAGCACTCTATGGTCGAAAGTGTAGATCACCAGTTTGTTGGGCCGAAGTTGGAGATGTCCAACTCACAGGACCAGAAATAATTCATGAAACCACTGAATAGATAGTGCAAATTTGACAACGCTTACAGGCTGCAAGAGATCGGCAAAGAAGTTACGCCAATGTCAGGCGAAAGCCTTTAGAATTTCAAGTTGGAGATCGTGTTATGTTGAAAGTATCACCTCGTAAAGGTATCATCCGATTCGGAAAACAAGGAAAGCTTAATCCCCGGTACATTGGACCATTCAAAATCCTTAAACGGATTGGTCCAGTGGCATATAAACTTGAGCTTCCCGAAGAGCTTAGTAATGTCCACAGTACCTTTAACGTTTCAAATCTAAAGAAATGCTTATCTGACGAATCCCTTGTCATTCCAATGAAAGAGCTTCGGCTCGATGACAAACTCAACTTTGTGGAAGAACCAGTAGAGATTATGGATCGAGAAGTCAAGCAACTGAAAAAAAGTCGTATTCCTATAATCAAAGTAAGATGGAACTCTAAAAGAGGACTAGAATTTACATAGGAACTCGAAGATCAAATTCGTGCCAAGTATCCACATCTATTTTCAAACATCACTCCGGCATCCAACTAAATCTCGGGACGAGATTTCTTTTAAGGGAAGGAGACTATAACAACCTGCAATTTTTATCAATGTAAATATCCATCTATTAAATTAGATGCAATGTAATATCAATCTATTATAAATATATCACCTTCTTACAGGGAATTTTTTTGCTTTATCTCAATATGCAACATAAATTGCATCTCTAAAGTAAACGAGCTCACGCAACCTCTATCAATGCCATCTATATCTATGTTTATATCATATAAACATCCTAATATGTCAAGTCTATATCCTAATATCATTTTTACTAAGTACATTATCCATTTAATGTACTTTTCAAAACGTTATTTCAAAACAAGCATTAAACGTTAACGTTTACATCAAAACCCTAATTATATGTAATGTATACATATAAAATGAATGTGTAAGCCTTCAAACATATGTACAAGTGTACAATGCACCATATTTGAATCATATTTTCCCTCCAAGTCAATGTACAACTCATTTAAGCTCAATGTACAAGTCAATAATGCCTAAAAACCTAATTAGGTCATTTAAGCTCCTAAACCATGTTTAAACTTTACACCACTTTAACACAAGGTACAAGTACTTAATTCATGACTCCTAAACCCTAATCTATCCTTAATCTTAACCCTAATCCATGTTTTAAAACCCTAAACCCTAAATGAAACCCTAAAAACCCTAATTTCATTTTAAAACCCTAAACCTTAAAACTAAACCCTAAAACTTAATCCTAAGCCCTAAACCCTAATCCTAAACCCTAAACCTTAATCCTAACACTAATCCTAAACCTTAATCTATCCTAAACCCTAACCCTAACTAGAAATTAAAACCCTAAACCCTAACCCAAAATAAAATGAACCCGACACCCTTTTCTTTTAATTTGACCCATTTTTAAGCAACCAATCACCTCAAGCACCTCTATGAAATCACCAAGCAAGCAACCAAGTAGCTTACAATCACCTTACAAGTTGCTTGATCACCTCCTTGTTTCCATTTCAGCCGTGGCCTCCAAAACACCTTCCAACACTTCATGGCTAGTTTCTAGCTTATAATACTCATCCTACTAGCCCCTCTTAGTCACCTTAACTATCCTAGACACTTATCAATCCCTTAGATAACAAGAAAACTTAAGAACTAAGGGTTTTGAGCCTATAAATACACGAACCAAGCACCCTTTTCATTTCATCCCACACATCTCATCTCATACCCTCAAATGGAATTCTAGCCTTCCATAGCGAAGGCAATAGCAGATCAAAGAGCATATCCCTATGAGCTCAGAAAAGAAGCCAAGGATCAGAAAAACCAAGCTTAAAGTCCGTTACAGTAGCGTACGAACACCAAAAAAACAAAAAAAAAAAAAAAAAAAAATAAAAAAAAAAAAAAAAAAAAAAAAAAAAAAAAAAAAAAAAAAATATAAAAAAAAAAAAAAAAAAAAAAAACATAAAAAAAAAAAAAAAAAAAAAAAAAAAAAAAAAAAAAAAAAAAAAAAAAAATAAAAACAAAAAAAAATAAAAAAAAAAAAAAAAAAAAAAAAAAAAAAAATAAAAAAAAAAAAAAAAAAAAAAAAATAATAAAAAAAAACCCATCTCCACCCATTTTTATCTTCAAGTAAGCCTAAGATCTTGTTCCATAAGTTTATATTCTGTACAATAATGTTCATAATACTCTTAAGATCATATATGAACTCTTGTTTGAAGCTTTTAATCCTCAAACCCATGTGTTTTTAATAAAAACCCTAAAATGGACCCAAGTTTATTGATTTTCTAGCTAACGAATCCTTATTCTAAAAACTTTTGTTACGGTTAAAACATCTTAAATTTAGCTTATTCTAATAAGCAATTACCTCAAATATCATTTAGAATCATAAAATAAGCTTGCATGGCTTTTTGGACTTGTTTTGCAAAAAGGTTTCATACATAGGGGTATACATCGTAACTTTCTGAAATTTATAACTAAAGGGGCTGAAAATGTCATTTTCTTAAAGTTATAACGATAAGGACCTATTTTGCCAAGTTTTAAAGTTAAAGGTTTAAATTATATATACTTTATATATAAAGGACTAAACTTGTAAAAGTTTATAAACCAGGGTATTAATTGCCCAATTTTGCAAACTTATAAAATTTATATTTTTAATATTAATTATAAAAATATAAATAAATTATCTCTATGCTTTTGAAGAAACTTAAAAACTATGATGTGTCACTTACTGTGAGCTTCATGTAAGGGGTTTCAAGTTTGGGTATACATTTTTTGACAATTTGCTGGATTTACGATTTAAAGTTTCCTGGCTCCTCAAACGTTTACTACATGACCTCTGAATTATGATGGCCCGAATAGTGATACGATATTTCCATAATAAATCCAATCAAAGTAATATTTCATTATTACATAAAACATATCCAATCAAACTAAGACTTGACATATTACCCAGGTTGTGTGACGAAGCCGTTACTTTCATTTCATATACTTTTGCCATCAATCAGATTTCCCTGTACTATTAAGGTGAGTTCATAGCCTTGCATTCAATCTTTTAAATGTTTCATAAACCCGCGAGGGGGATACATGCTATAAACCATGAATGCAAGTATTTTTCTGTATGCTATCCTGATACATTATTGAGTAAGTCCCTATTTTTGCCATTAAGTCCCCACTATCATGAACCGTTAATTACTCATTGGGGTAAGCGCGAATGCTGTGAATAGATCTATTTGGGACTGGACTCCCCGTTGGTATACCTATACTGTCGGTAACCAATAGCACACATTTAAATAACTTTGCGAGTGTTTGGTAAAGAACCCGTTGGGGTAATTATTTATGGTTATTGATTAACCTGAGGCTTCGGTGTCATGAGCTTAGGGCAATAATACTATTTTTCATGATAATTGTATGTGTTGCAATTATTACAAACTATGGGTGTATAACAACGTAAACCCACTATTGAGCTTGTATTTTCAAAACTGTTTTACTTATAAACCTAATGAATTTCACTCAACCTTTGTGGTTGACTTTTTAGCATGTTTTATCTCGGATAACAGAACATCTTATGGAATAGAGTACTGCAATGGACCCCCCCCTTTGAAGATGGCTAAACAGTTTATCATTCCAACTTTAAGTTTTCATGTAGATTTTGTTGGGAAAACAGTTATGAAAAATGTTTATGTAATCTCTGTTTGTAAAAACTCTGATGAATAAATGAATGATAACTTATCTTTTAAAAACGTCTCTTTCGAGTCGTTTTCTATGATTATGACTGTTATACTATGAAATAATACCCCAGATTAGCTTTCGCTGCTTTATGTAAAAATGTAGGTGTTATATATTGGTATCAAGAGCCACAGTTATAGAGAACAAGGTTGAAACCTTAACTATAACTACTTTTCTTTTTCTAGCTAAGAAAGTCCTTCGTGCCACTACATCTCCCGAATAGTATGTAAAGATACATAGCTATTATACTATTGTATAAATAACTTATGTTATTTACCGCTGGGTTGTTAACAGAGCGATGTCTTCTCCCAACCATCTTTTTACCGGTATTGAGGATGCTTTTTCCTCCAACTTTCTAGACTTTATCCCGGCTTCTTCGGACTATGTCCCAACTTTACCGGGAAATACTTATTCTAGCTCTTCGAACTCATTTGGTGTAGTTCCAATAGCTTCACCAACTCTTTCGCTCTTTCATGATGATCCCTACATGAAAGTTATGCAATCTTCATATGCTAAAATAAATCACCATATCCCGACCTACGCACTATGTATACCTCAATCATCAATGCTTAATCCTTAAGAATTCTTTCTTCCTGAAGGACTATTACCACCAAAGAAACGAGGTTGTGATCGATCATCCTCATCTACTTCTGCCATACCTTAAGACTTTGAGATAGGAGAAAGCTCTCGTAAGACAAGTCTGGAACGTCACGAGGAGCAAATTGAGGAAATCTTAAATCATCTAGATGAACTTTCTCTCGGCCGTATTGAATACATGGAAGACAAAATCAAAGGACTTGGAAAAGGTCGGGTGATATCCAACAAGACTTTGACAATCTAGAAGCAGAACTCCAACAAGCTCGTGCTCAAATTTCTAAACTTCAGAAGAAGCAGATGGGAAATAACCACAAAATTTCTCTGGCTCGCTTCAGAATTACTGATCTAGAACACATCATCAACGATATCCAGAATCGTCATTAAAAAGATAAGGAAAGTCTTCTGACTACCATCAATGAACTCAAGATCAGCCAAGAAGGACCAACAGACTATTATATTAGATCTTAGTTATCGCTTTTAGTAGAACCTAGCCACGGGATGTGTGGTATAAATAAAAACACTTGTCAAATCTTAACTATGTATAGTATAAAGGCAAGTTGTTCATGATATAATACAATGGCAATCCCGTTATATACCTTGTTATTTCATAATACCGACTTATCTCTCTTATCTCCGTCATCATCATTATGAATCATACCCTGACTTCTAAATAAATCATAGATACTTATTTGATATGAATTATCTATGATTTTGATATCACTATTGTGACAATGTTTATTTTTGCACTTTAATCATTTTAAGACTTGTGATATCATTCTTATTACGTGTTGTCTTATGTTGATAGAATGCCTCCCAAAAGGACGTCAACATCTGAAGCACCGACCATGACTCAAGCTGCCATTAAGAAACTAGTTGCTGACAGTGTCACTGCGGCTCTGGAAGCACAAGCTGCAACAATGGCAGGTACTAGTAATCCCAACAGGAACACCGGTCCTACTGGAACTCCTGTAGCAAAAACAGGAAACTACAAAGAATTCATAAGCTGTCAACCTTTCTACTTCAATGGTACGGAAGGAGCAGTTGGCCTCATCCGCTGGTTTGAACGAACCGAATCAGTATTCTCTCAAAGCAAATGTGCCGAGGAAAACAAAGTAACATTTGCTACTGGTACCCTTACTGATGATGCCTTGTCCTGGTGGAATGCATACGCCCAACCTATGGGAGTAGATCAAGCCAATCAAATCACCTGGACTGAGTTAAAGAGGCTCTTGACAAACAAGTATTGTCCTCGAACTGAAGTCAGAAAGATGGAAGATGAACTTTACAATCTGACTGTAAAGGGAAATGATCTCAAACCTTACGTTAGAAGATTCCAAGAATTAGCAGTTCTATGCCCGAACATGGTACCAAACACCGAGAAACTCCTGGAAGCCTTCATCGGAGGGTTACCTAGAAGTATTGAAGGAAATGTTACCGCCTCTAAACCTCAAACTTTAGAAGAAGCCATTAACATAGCCCAAAGGCTAATGGATCAGGTAACAAAGCACACTCCGGTGCAAGTATCAAGTGATCATAAATGAAAGTTTGACGACAGAAGAACTTTCAACAATAACAACAACAACTACCGTAACACCAACACCAACAACCACTACAACAATCATCAACCACAATAGAACTGAAGGCAAGAAGCTGCCAAGGCTTATGCTGCCACTCCTGCTGAGAAGAATAGTTATGCCGAAAACCTCCCATTATGTAGAAAATGTGATCTCCATCACACTGGACCTTGTACTGTTAAGTGTAATACTTGCAACAAAGTGTAGGCCATTTGATCAAGAATTGCCGAAACAAGAGGCCAGCCACTGGAAGTAATCAGCTACCAGTGATAGTTATTTGTCATGCCTGTGGAGAAAAAGGGCATTATACAAATCAGTGCCAAAAGACCAACATCAATGCCCAAGAGAAGAGCCTACATGCTAAGGGATAGGAAAAGCACATCAAAGACCCGAACGTAGTTACGGGTATGTTTCTCCTAAACCAACATTTAGCTAGAGTATTATTTGATTCCGGAGCCGATAAAAGCTTCATATCCACATCTCTTGCCTCTATGCTAAATATCCGCCTATTACAATAGATACCTTTTACGATATCAAAATGGCTGACGAAAACCTAGTAAGCGACAAACACGATATCTAGGGATAGTCAACCAAACATTGTTAAATCAACTCTTGTCAAATTGATCTCATGCAATTAAACTCAGTAGTTTCAGACGTAATCATTGGTAATGGGATTGGTTAACCAAGGTATTCATGGCCAGTATTATCTGTGACGAGAAAGTCGCCCACATCCCAATCGACGGTGAAACTTTGATCATTCGAGGTGACCGAAGTAAGACCCGACTAAATCTCATATCTTGTATAAAAACCAAAAGGTATATATCCAGGGGATGTCAAGTTTTCGTAGCCTAAGTAATGAAAAAGAAGCCAGACAAAAAAAGACTAGAAGATATCCCAGTAATCAGAGAATTCCCAAAAGTTTTTCCCGAAGATCTACTTGGCCTTCCCGGCCGTTCGCCAAGTAGAATTCCAAATCAATTTAATTCCTAAAGCAACGCCTGTAGCCCGCGCACCCTATAGATTAGCTCCTTCAGAAATGCAGGAACTATCTAATCAACTTCAAGAATTGTTAGACCGAGGTTTTATCCAACCAAGTACTTCATCCTGGGGAGCTCCTGTCTTATTTATTAAAAAGAATACGGATCTTCAAAATGTGTACGATTATCAGGAGTTGAATAAACTATCAGTAAAGATCGTACCCATTACCCAGAATCAATGACTTATTCGACCAACTTCAAGGTTCGAGTGTCTACTCAAAATTGACCTAAGATCAGGTTATCATCAATTGAGAGTAAGGAATGAAGATATTCCTAAGACTGCTTTCAGAACAAGATACAGACACTATGAAATTTCAGTGACTGCCAATTGTTTAACTAACGCATAACCTGCTTTATTACAAGTAATCGTCATGACTCGTGTGTGGTAAACCAAACTTGGATAAATTGTGAATAGTGATCATCGATGAAATTTTCTCATCTACTCTCGTAATTAGAAAGAAAGACCAAACATCTGGAGAATGATCCTAAATTACTCAAGAAAGATAAATGGTATGCCAAGTTCTCCAAATTTGGATTTTCTAGGATTGCGTATCGTGCAATTTCTTGGACACCTAATTGATAGTCAAGGACTTCATGTTGACCCGCCAAGATTGAAGCAGTTAAGAACTGGGCATCAACCACTACACCCATAGAAGTTCGTCAATTCTTTGGACTTGCCGGCTATTATCAGAGATTTATCAAATATTTTTTGAAGATTGTAAAATCTTTGACTGAATTAACCCAGAAAAACAAGAAGTATATATGGGGCGAAGACCAAGAGACGGCTTTCCAATTGCTAAAATAGAAGCTATGTGAAGCTCTAATCTCTATCAAATTACCAGAAGAAATGACGATTTTGTGTCATATGATGCAACCATGCAAGGTCTGGGAGCAGTAGTTAATAGCAAAAAGAGAAGGTTTATTGCATATAGAATCCCGACAACTTAAGCCTAAGAAGAAAAACTATACCACCTCATGATCTCGAATTAGGAGCAGTAGTGTTCGCTCTTAAAATCTGGAGACACTATCTATACGGTACAAAGTGTATAGTTTTCACTGATCACAAAAGCCTTCAACATATTCTTCATCAGAAAGAATTAAACATAAGGCAATGCCGTTGGTTAGAATTGCTTACAGATTAAACGATTGTGAGATTCGCTATCAGCCTGGATGTCGTAGCATATGCATATTCCTTAACCGAAAGGAAAACGAAATCAAACCAATCTGACTTAGATCATATAGTCATGACCATCATCCAAATTAGCCATCACAAATCCTCTAAACTGTAAACTGGAGCTATTCACGGATGAGAAAATGTCAGGCAGAAAACTTACAAGGATAGGATATAGCATTTGAAAATACTTCCTGAGTGTGAACACGTTGAATTAAGAACCAAAGCGGTTACCACTCATTGGTAATCTAGAGACTTGATTATGCATGAATCACATAAATAAAAAAATATACCATCACCCAGGTTCTGAGCAAAATGTACCAGCAGGATCTAAAGAAACACTATTTGGTGGCCTAACATTAAGGCAATCAACGCGGAATATATTGCAAATGTTTGAACTATCGATCTAGAGTTCAGGCAAAATGTCAAAGGCCAACCGCTTCGCCTGGTACAACCAGAGATTCCTAATGTGGAAATTGGGAAAGAAATAAAACGGACCTTCGTTACTAACACTTCCTATCCCAAAACATAAAACGAACTACAATAATATGGGGTCAATGTTCGATTCACCTTCAAAAATCCGGCACATCTTACGCATACTACCTGTAGACAGATAGTATGGAAAACCCTTCCAGGTTAATACATCCAAAGAAAATAGTCTTCAGCCGGCATTGGTGTGACAATATCTATCATCTCGGATCGTGACAGACATTTCACCATCTAGATTCCTGCAATCACTAACAAATGCACTTGGTTACCTCAATTAAGACAAGAGTACGACATATCATCCTAAACCGATGACAAAGTTGAAAGAACCATTCAAACACTCGATAGACAATTGCTCGAGCCTGTGTTAACAAAGACTTTGGAAAAGAGATGGAAAGGAACGACTTACCATTGTGGCATTCTCTACAATAACAGTTTATCTGCCAGTATTAAGGGCAACACCGTTTGAAAGTAGCACTCTATGTGTAGAAGTGTATATCACCAATTGTTGGGCGCGAAGTTGGAGCTGTCCAAACTCACAGGACCCATAAATAATTCATGAAACCACTGAATAGATAGTGCAAAGTTTGACAAAAAAACTGCAATGGACAGGCTGCAAGAATCGGCAAAGAAAGTTACGCCAAAGTCAGTGTGAAAGCCTTTAGAAATTTCAAGTATGTAAATCGTGTATGTTGAACAGTATACACCACGGTAAAGGTATCAGTCCGATTCGTAAAACAACGGAAACTTAATCCCCGTTACATTGGACCATTCAATAATTCCTATAAACTGATTGGTCCAGTTGCGATAAAAACATTAGCTTCCCGAAGATCTAAGTAATCTGTTCACAAGTACCATTTAAACGTTTCAAATCTAAAGAAATGCTTATCTGACGAATCCCTTTTCACCAATGAAAAAGATTCTTCGCTCGATTGACAAACTCAGACTTTTTGAATAACCAGTAGAGAGTAGTACGAGAAGTCAAGCAACTGAAAAAAGTCGTATACCTATAATCAAAGTAAGATGGAACTCTAAAAAGAGGACATAGAAATTACATAGGAACGTCGAAAGATCAAATTCCCGTGCCAAGTATCCCACATCCTATGTTTTCAAACATCACCCCGCCCCATCCAACTAAATCTCGGGGAGAGATTCTTTTAAAATGGAAGGAGACTGATAACAACCGCAATTTTTACTCGAATGTAAATATCCCACAATTAAATAGTATGCATGTTATATCAATCCTATTATAAATATATCACCTTCTACAGGGAATTTTTTTTTGCTTTATCTCATAACCAACATAAATTGCATCTCTAAAGTAAACAGAGACTCACGCAACTCTCTGATCATGCGCATCTAATATCTCATGTATATATCATATACACATCCTAAAATGTCAAGTCTATATCCTAATATCAATTTTCTAGTACAGTATCCATTTTAATGGTACATTCTCGACAACGTTATTTCAAAACAAGCATTTAAACATTAACGTTTACCCATCAAAACCCTAATTATATGTAGCTATACATATAAAATGAAAGCAACAACCTTTAAAACATATGTAATCAAAGTGTACAATCTGCATGCATATTTGAATCATATTTTCCCTCCAAGACAATGTACAACTCATTTAAGCTCAATGTACAAGTCAATAATGCCTAAAAAACCTAATTAGGTCATTTAAGCTTCTAAACCATCGTTTAAACATACAACACTTTAACACAAGGTACAAGTACTTATGTTGTACTCCTAAAACCCAAAACTATCCATCAATCTAACCATAATCTATTGTATTTAAAAAACCCTACATCATAAAAAACAAAACCCTAAACGCCTAATTTCACTTTCAACAAAAACTAAACCACAAAAACCTAAAACTAAGCCCTAAACCATAATACCTAAGCCTAATCTCAGTCCCTAACACTAATCTAAACGCTGTAATCTATCCTTAATCCTAAACCCTAATTCCTCATTTTTAAAACCCTAAACCCTAAACCCAAAAGAAAAACCAACCTGACAACCATTTTCTTTTCCATTTTGACCCATTTTACATCCCAAGCAAGAACCAGCACCTCAATCAAATCAAATCAACCCTAGCACCTCTATGACATCACCAAGCAAGCAACCAAGTAGCTTACAATTAGCTTGATCACCTCTATGTCCACCCTTTTAGATGTGGCCTCCAAAAGCGACCTTACCAACACTTCAATGTAGATTCCTAGCTATAATAACTCATCTTACTAGCCCCCTCTTATCACGCTTAAACTTTCCTAGACACTTATCAATCCCTTAGATAACAAGAAAACTTAAATAACTAAGGGTATTTGATCCTATAAAAACCACGAACCAAGGCAAGCCTTTTCGTTTTCATATTCCCATACATCTCATCACAACCCTCGAAATGGAATTATATATATGCCTTCTCATAGCAGCAATATAAGATCAATTCGAAGTTCCCTAAGCTCGAGAATAGAAGCCAAGAATCAAGAAAAACGAAGCCTTGAAGTCGTTACTAGGCGTACGAACCCGAAAACCCCATTTCGACCCATTTTAGCTCAAGTAAGCCTAAGATCTTGTTCCATAAGCTTATATTATGTACAATAATGTTCATAATACTCTTAATATCATATATGAACTCTTGTTTGAAGCTTGGAATCCTTAAACCCATGTATTTTTGATAAAAACCCTAAAACGACCCGTTTTGATTTTCTAGCTAACGAATCCTTTTTCTAAACTTTTGTTATGTTAGAACATCTTATTTTAGCTTATTCTAATAAGCTATAACCTGTAAATATTATTTGGAATCATAAAATAAGCTTGCATGGCTTTATGGACTTGTTTTGCAAAAGTTTGCATACATAGGGGTATATATTGTAACTTTCTGAAATTTATAACTAAAGGGGCTGAAAATGTCATTTTCTTAAAGTTATAACTATAAGGACCTATTTTGCCAAGTTTTAAAGTTAAAGGTTTAAATTATATATACTTTATTTATAAAGGACTAAACTTGTAAAAGTTTATAGACCAGGGGTATATATTGTCAATTTTGCAAACTTATAAAATATTATATTTTTATATTAATTATAAAAATATATATAAATTATACTTGCTTTTGAAGAAACTTAAAACTATAATGTACTCCCTCCGTCCCAAAATAATTATCCCCTGACAAAAAACACACAGTTTAAGAAAACATAATCATTACTGCATTCTCTCTCTTACTTTTTTGCAAAATGACAATTTTACCCTTACAGAATTAATTAAAGCTTTGAATAAAGTTTGTAATTTCTAGTATTATTAGGTGTAATATGGTAAACTTACTACATTACTCACAACTATATTTGGAAGGGGACAATAATTTTGGGACAACCCAAAATGGAAAGAATGACTATTAATTTGGGACAGAGGGAGTATCACATTACTAGGGAGCTTCATGTAAGGGGTTTCATTTGGGTATACGTTTTGACGAGTTTGCTGGATTTACGATTTAAAGTGTCTTGGCTCCTCAAACGTTTACTACATGACCTCTGAATTATGATGGCCCGAACAGTGATACGATATTTTCATAATAAATCCAATCAAAGTAATATTTCATTATGACATAAAACATATCCAATCAAACTAAGACTTGACATATTACCTAGGTTGTGTGACGAAGCCGTTACTTTCATTTCATATACTTTTGCCATCAATCAGATTTCCCTGTACTGTTAAGGTGAGTTCATAGCCTCGCATTCAATCTTTTAAATGTTTCATAAACCCGCGAGAGGGATACATGCTATAAACCATGAATGCAAATATTTTTCCGTATCCTATCCTGATACATTATTGCCTAAGTCCCTACTTTTGCCATTAAGTCCCCACTATCATGAACCGTTAATTACTCGTCGGGGTAAGCGCGAATGCTGTGAATAGATCTATTTGGGACTGGACTCCCCGTTGGTGTACCTATACTGTCGGTAACCAATAGCACACATTTGAATAACTTTGCGGGTGTTTGGCAAAGACACCCGTTGGGGCAATTATTTGTGGTTATTGATTAACCTAAGGTTTCGGTGTCATGAGCTTAGGGCAATAATGCTATTTTTCATGATAATTGTATGTGTTGCAATTATTACAAACTATGAGTGTATAACAACGTAACCCACTATTGAGCTTGTATTCAAAACTGTTTACTATAAACCTATGAATTTCACTCAACCTTTGTGTTGACTTTTTAGCATGTTTATCTCAGGTAACTAAACATCTTATGGCACGGAGTGACACGGACTTGAAGATGGTTAAACTGTTATCATTCAAAATTTATGTTTTCATGTAGATTTTGAGACCCCTGTTTGTAAAAACTCTGATGAAATAATGAATGATAACTTATCTTTTAAAAACGTCTCTTTCGAGTCGTTTTCTATGATTATAACTGTTGTACTATGAAATAATTCTCCAGATTAGCTTCCGCTGCTATATGTCAAAAATTAGGGTGTTATAACTAGTTACATATAAAAAGAAAACACCCATCTCTCTTCATTAAATGCACATTTTTTATGTAATACTAATTTTAATGCATGATGTACAACATCTTATGCAAGGATCAAAATTCTGCACACATCCCTCTCTTTTCATTAAATGCACATTTTTTAAGTAATACAAATTTTAATGCATGATGTACAACATCTTATGCAAAGATCAAAATTCTGTACATATCTCTCTCTTCAGTAAATGCTCATTTTTTAAGTAATACAAATTTTAATGTATGATGTACAACATCTATACTACTTATAAAACAAAAACATCTCTTTCTCTCTTCATTAATGCACAAAAAAATTAAGTAATACAACTTATTAAGCTTATGATACAATCTTTAAATACAACTTGGTTTTAAGTAATACATATCATAAAGTTTATGGTACAATCGTTAGATGTATAAAACTTTTATAGTTTTTAAGTAATACAAGTTTTAATGTTATGTATATAACTATTTATTGCATCAATGCACAAATATAATTAATGTTATAATTAATGTTATTATTAAAATACTCATCACTCCAAAGTACAATTAATATAATACATGGTACAAACCAAACAAGGTATCTATACTACATATAAAGCAAAAATGCACTTCTCTCCTCATTAAATACATACAAAATTTTAAGTAATACAAATTTTAAAGTTTATAGTACAACTCTTAAATGCATAAAACTTAATTTTAACTAATACAACTTATAAAGCTTATGATACCTATCTGTCCTATTATTTTTTTTTAAATTTAAGTAATACACACTTATATACACATTGTATAAGTTAATATAGCATGTCGGTTACGAAACTTAAATTGAATGTTGTCATTATGATCATCTCACTACTAATTTAATCAAAATATGTTAAAAAATAATTAAACTTTATACCAATAAAGTCCAAAAACTAATTTTAAACTGTTGTTTGCACAAGTGAATTTTCTAATTTAGTGTTTCGTCAATAATATCATTATCGAAACTAAAAATGCAAAAACCTAATTTTTTTCTTTTCAAAGATATTATTCACAAACTTTTTTGTTTAAGTCATTTTTTTGAAAGATATAATTCACAAACTACTACTTCATTCAAGTTTTTGTAAGTTACATAAATTAGGATTTAAAATGAGCACTATGTATCATACAAACAAGAAATAATACATTTTTATAATCTCTTGCACATAATAGATTGCCTATTATGATTTTTTACCTAGAAATAAGATATGAGTTCAGAATTTGGTACACTTCGTTGCTCACTACTGTTTTCATTACAAATACTTTTAACAGCTAATTATTACAACATCATAATACTACTTATTACTGTTTTCGTAACATCATTGCATCATGTACATAACGTTTTAATATGAAATGGTGTGCGTAAAGTTATTCCCTAACATTTTCGTCATGTGTAAAGTCATTATAACGAAAAAACAAGTAATCAAAAAATATTGCCGCCAAAACTTTTGATTACAGGGTATCCGCCGCTGCATCGCGCGGGTACTTTGCTAGTATTTATTCTAAAAAGCTTTTAAATTAAGCTGCTTAAAAAAGCTAAACGCTAAGCCCTCCGACCTTGTGGTTAACAGCCACACGCTCTAACCAACTGAGCTATTTCAGCTTTTGTTTGAACTTGTGATATACTAGTATATTTTTTATAAATGTACAGTTGGCAAGCTTATATCCAAGAACATTATCTTATGTTCTTTTGCTTGTAGTATGAACAAGTATTTGTTGTATTGCTACTTTATAACGATGTACTATGAAAGATAGCTACTTAGAATAGAGAAACATTTTCAAAATTCTTTTGCTTGTAGTATGAACAAGTATTTGCTTGTATTGCTACTTTATAACGATGTACTACGAAAGATAGCTACTTAGAATAGAGAAACATTTTCAACTTAATTTTGAGAGTAAATATTTTACTTTAAAATCAACTAAACTATCTTTTTTTAAGTCATTTTCTTTTTTATTTTTATTTTTTACTTGATACCCGAGAATACAACTTTTTTTATTTATCTTGATTTTCTTTCTTTTTCTTGTTAAATTGATACTCGACAAGTAAGGGTGAGAACCAAACCGAAAATCGAGTTTAAGGAAAAACATGAACAAAAACCGAACCGAAGTTTACCGAGAAAAACCGAAACCGAACCGAGCCGAAAAAACCCGAACCGAATAGATAGTTTAGGCGTATTTTTCTTGGTTTTAACCCGAACAGAACCAATTAAAACCGAAATAAATATACAAAACCGAAACCGAACCGAGGTCGGTTCGGTTCGGTTTCGGCTCGGTTTCGGTCGGTTTGGGTTGGTTTTCGCGGGTGGGTTTGCTCAGCCTTAAGCGGTATAATTTTTTTTTTCTTTGAACTAAAAAATGCTGTTTGAAGATTTGCGAGCTTATTGATATTGTAGCACAAACTTTGGTTAGTAGTGTTAATGAATTGAAACAGATTTCGTAGTGACAATTTAAGATTCATGTTGGCGTAACTTGATACATTTCGAACTTAAATCCACTAGCCAAAGTTTGATACATTTCGTAACTTGAATTGCTTGTTTTTTTCGTGAGTCTTTATACAAAAGAACCCCCAAAATAAAAAACACACAAAACCCTAGATCCATGAGGTCATCATCCTCTTCATCTTCAAGATCCAAGATC